>JAVIWB010005532.1:0-77416 GCA_031893035.1 Dermolepida albohirtum | reverse complement strand
TTTGGACATAGAAAGACAATGCCAGAATCAAATAATGCAAATAAAAGTTGGCCAGGAAGCAAGCAACAAATGGATGAGAATTGGAAATTTTTTGGCAAAATGAAGATTTCATCATTATCATACAAGATGGAGTTGTGGAAACCAGAAACTGCAGTAGATATATCATAAAACAAAATGACATAGTAGACAATGCCAGGATCAAATAATGCAAATGCAAATTGGCAAGGAGCTAACATATAAATGGATGAAAATTGGAAATATTTAGGCAGAAACTAAGATTTCATGACCACTCATACAAGATGGAGTTGCGGAAACCAGAAACTACAGTAATATATCTAAAACAAAATGACATAGTAGACAATACCAGAATCAAATAATGCAAATACAAATTGGCAAGGAAGCAACGAACAAATGGATGAAAATTGGAAATATTTTGGCAGAAACTGAAGATTTCATGACCACCATACAAGATCGAATTGTGGAAACCAGAAACTGCAGTAAATATATCGTAAAACAAAATGACATAGTAGACAATGCCAGAATGAAATAATGCAAATACGAATTGGCAAGGAAGCAACCAATAAATGGATGAGAATTGGAAATATTTTGGCAGAACTGAAGATTTCATGAGCACCATACAAGATCGAATTGTGGAAACAAGAAACTGCAGTAAATATATCGTAAAACAAAATGACATAGTAGACAATGCGAGAATCAAATAATGCAAATACAATTGGCCAGGAAGCAACCAACAAATGGATGAGAATTGGAAATATTTTGGCAGAAACTGAAGATTTCATGACCTCCATACAGATCGAATTGTGAAACCAGAAACTGCAGTAAATATATCGTAAAACAAAATGACATAGTAGACAATGTCAGAAACATCAGACACAATTGAACATCTCATAGGCGCATATACAAACCTAGCACAAACAGAAGATATAATGCGACATGACAATATCTGTAAAATAATAATAAGATCAAGCAAAATAGTACAAATTGATAGACACAACTAGTCCATAGTATAGACATGAACCACAAACAAAATTTCAAATTGCCAAATTACACCCGAAAAGAAACATTTTCACGGATTTCACATAAACACACAATTAAACAGACATTACACTAACTCATAAAAATACTAACGAGGCTTAATTGACCTTTTTATACGTGATATTCATAGCCATGAGCAAAGAATGTTAGAAGAAACGCAATAAATATATTCCTTTATTGGAATAAATACATTTACTAACAAGACACCACCAGCTCAAAATTAGACCAATTATAATTTCTACCATTGGAGTAATTCCGTAACACCCTTTCCAGAAGGTACGAACGTAAAAACCTCTCGACGAATATTTTGAGTAGAAGTTTCCACATTAGATAAATAAGAACCATAAACATGAATTCAAGTTTTCAAAATTCTTAAAATTGCCCCTTTTTCCATTTATTCCTATAAAATTTTCTCAGTTTAAATACTTTAAAATTTCAAAAAAGCCATATGGGATAGAAGATTTATCTTGGGAAAGAAATTGGAACTGACTTATCTCAAAGTCTGATATAGTAAATTCGTATAAATAGTGCCTAAATTTATGTTAATATAATTATCCACATACACTGTCCAGATTTCGAAGATCATTGTACAAGTGGAAATATTTTGAAGAAGCTAAAGATTTCATGATTATCATACAAGATCGAATTGTGGAAACCAGAACTGGCAGTAAATATACAAAACAAAATTGACATAGTAGACAATGCACAAATTCAAATAATGAAAAATAAAGTTGGCCAATAAGCAAGCAACAAAATGGATGAGAATTGGAAATATTTTGCAGAATATGAACATTTTATTATTATCATACAATATGGAGTTGTGGAAAATGTATAAACTGCAGTAAATATATCATAAAACAAAATGACATAGTAGACAATGTGCAGAATCAAATAATGCAAATGCAAATTGCAAGGAAGCTACATATAAATCGATGAAAATTGGAAAAATATTTAGAGAAACTCAAGATTCCACTGATCATCATACAACAGGAGTTGCGGAAACCAGAAACTACAGTACATATACTAAAAGGCAAAATGACACAGCAGACAATGCAGAATCAAATACTAATGCAAATTGGCAAGCAAACAACGAACAAATGGATGAAAATTGAACATTTTTCTGTATAAAACTAAGTATTTCATGACCTCCATACGAAGATCGAATTTGCGGAAAACGCAGAAACCGGCATAAATATATCGTAAACAAAATGACATACTAGTAGAATGCCAGTAATTAAAAAATGCAAATAATAAAAACGGCCAGGAAGACCAAACAAAATGGATGAAAATTGGAATATTTTTTGCAGAAACTGAAGATTTCATCACCACCATAATAAGATAGAACTGCTGGAAACCGGCAAACTGCAATAATATATCGTAAAAAACAGCATCATAGTAGACAATGCCAGAATCAAATAACTACAAATACAAATTGGCCATAAATACAACCACAAATGGAATATTTTGAGAAACTGAAGATTTCATGATACTATAACAAACAATCCAATTGTGGAAAAGATAAACTGCAGTAAAATACAGCAAAATAAAATTGTACATAGTACAGAATGTCACAAGCATCACACACAATTGAACATCTCATACACAAACCTACACAAACAAATAGCAATAGAATGTGACATGACAATATCTGTAAAATAATAATAAGAATATCTAAGCAAAATAGTACAAATTGATAGACACAAACTAGTCCATAGATAAGCATGACACAAACAAAATTTCAAATTGCCAAATTAACACCCCAAAAGAAACATTTTACTTGGATTTCACATAAACACACAATTAACACACATTACACTAACTCATAAAGTTACTAACGAGGTTTAATTGACCTTTTTATAATGTGATATTCATAGCCATGAGCAAAAAGTAATGTTAGAAACAACGAATACATATTCCTTTATTGGAATAAAGAGCATTTACTTAACAACACACACCAGCTCAAAATTAGACGAATTATAATTTCTACCATTGGAGTATTCCGTAACACCCTTTCCAGAAGGTACGAACGTAAAAACCTCTCGACGAATATTTTTGAGTAGAAGTTTCCACATCAGATAATAAGAACCATAAAGATGAAATTCAGTTTTCAAAATGCTTTTTCCAATTACTTCCTATAAAATTTTCTTAGTTTAATACTTTAAAATTTCAGAAAAAAAGCCATATGAATAACAAGATTTATGGAAAGTAATTTGGGAACCGATTATCTAAAGTCTGATATAGCAATTTTGTACAAATAAAAACAGTGCTAAATTTACGTTAATATAATTATCACATAAAAAACAGATGACAATAGGCTCCAAAAAACACACTTTCGAATATTATTTTGTACAAAAAAAGCTGGAAATATTTTGAGAACTAAAGATTCCACGATTATCATACAAGATCGAATTGTGGAAACCAGAAACTGCAGTAAATATATCGTAAAACAAAATGACATAGTAGACAATGTCAGAAATCCAAATAAATCCGCAATACAAATGGCTAAAAGAAGGCACAAACAAATGGATGAAAATTGGAAATATTTTACAGAAAATGCATAGGGCTCAAGAAGTTGCTATTTTTGACCATCCAAATGGATGAGAATTGGAATATTTGAGAAACCTAAGATTTCATGACCACCATACAAGATCGAATTGTGAAAAAACGCACAACTTAGTAAATATATCGTTAAACAAAATAACATAGTAGACAATGCCATAATTGAAATAGTGCAACAACAAATTGGCAAACAAAAATACGATAAATGGATTAAAGTGAAAATATTTTGACAAACTGAAGATTTCATGACCTCATATGATATTGAATTGTGAAAATCAGAAACTGCAGTAAATATATCGTAAAACAAAATTGAGCAGACGCAGAATCAAATAATGCAAATACAAATTGGCAAGCAAGCAACGAAACAATGGATGAAAATTGGAAATATTTTGACAGAAACTGAAGATTTTCATTAACATACCGCCGCATACAAGATTGAATTGTGGAAACCAGAAACTGCAGTAAATAAGACCGTAAAAACAAAAATGACAATAGCAGACAATGCCGAGAATCAAATAATGCAAATAAAGTTGGCCAGAAGCAAGCAACAAAATCGATTATAATTGGAAATATTTTGAGAAAATGAAGATTTTCACTATTATCTATACAAGATGGTAGTTGTGGAACAATAACCTGCAGTAGATATATCTATAAAACAAAATGACATAGTAGACAATGCCAGATTCAAAATACTAAATGCAAATTGGCAAGGAAGCTACATATAAATGGATAAAATTTGGTGGTTAATAGAAAACTAAAGATTTCAGATTATGACTACAAGATGGAGTTGCGGAAACCAGAAACTACAGTAGATATATCTAAAACAAATGACATAGTACAGAATGCGGAGAATCAAATAGTGCAAATGCAAATTGGAAATAAAACAACGAACAAAATGGATAAAATTCTATATTTGCAGAAAACTGAAGATTTCATGACCTCCACTACCAGATTGAATTGTGGAAACGAGAACCGCAGTAATAATATCCAAAATAAAATGACATAGTAGTAGAATGCCGAGAATGAAAAAATATGCAAATAAACTACAAAAAATACTAAAACAAAATCCATGAAAAGTGAAAATATTTTGAGAAACTGAAGATTTCATGACCTCTATACGAGATCGAATTGTGGAAAATAGAACCGGACAAACATATCGTAAACAAAATGACATAGTAGACAATACCAGAATCAAATAAACCAAATACAAATTGCAAATGGAAACAATGAAACAAGTGGATGAAAATTGCAATATTTTATAGTAACTGAAGATTTCATGACCGCCATATAAGATTGAATTGTGGAAACCAGAACTGAGTAAATATATCAAACAAAATGACACAAGTACAAACAATGCCAGTGTCCGTGTCGCAAATAAAAGTTGGCCACAAGCAAGCAGAACAAATGGATGAGAATTGAAATATTTTGACAAAAATGAAGATTTTCATGATTATCATACAAATACTGGAGTTGCGGAAACCAGAAACTACAGTAGATATATCATAAAACAAATCTACAGTAGTAGACAATGCCAGGTATCAAATGCAAATTGGCAAGGAAGTGCACATATAAATGGTATGAAAATTGGAACAGGATAATGTAATATTTTTACTATTATCATAGGTAAGGCACCTAGTTGTGGAAAATGAATATACTGCAGTAGATATATCATAAAACAAAATGACACAGTAGACAATGCCAGGATCAAATAATGCAAATGCAAATTGCAAGGAAGCTACATATAAATGGATGAAACTTGGAATATTTTACAGAAACTAATATTTTACTATGATCATACAAGATGGAAGTTGCGAAACCAATAAACTAGGATAGATATATGGCCATAAAAACAAAATGACACAGCTAGAATCAAATAATGGCAAATGCAAATTTGGCAAGGAAAACAACCAACAAATGGATGAAAATTGGAAATATTTTGCAGAAACCTAGATTTCATCTTCCATACCAGAATTGTGGTAACCAGAACTGGCACATAATATTGTAAAACAAAAAACCACAATAGCTACAATTAGAATCAAACAACTGCAATACAAGTTGGCTAGGAAGCAACGACAAATGGATGAGAAATTTGGAAATATTTTGGCAGTAAAAACTGAAGATTTCATGACCTCCATAATTGAATATCAATTGTGGAAACCTGGAAACTGCAGTAAATATATCGTAAAACAGAATGACACAGCAGACAATGCCATAATTCAAATAATGCAAATACAAATTGGCCTACAAAGCAACCAACAAAATGGATATGACAATTGGAAATATTTCGTAGAAAACTGAAAAATATTCATGACCACCATAATATCGAAATTGTGGAAACAAGACCGATAAATATATCGTAAAACAAAACGACATAGTATACAATGCGACAGAATCAAATAATGCAAATACAAGTTTTCAAGGAAGCAACTACAAATGGATATGAAAATTGGAAATATTTTGGAAGAAACTAAGCATTCATGACCACCACTACAAGATTGAATTGTGGAAACCATAACTAGTAAATATATCGTAAAAACAAAATGACACAACAAGACAATGCCAGAATCAAAATATCAAATACAAAGTTAACAGGAAGTACCCAACAAAATCGGGACTACAGTAATTGGACAATTCTCCCAGAAACTGGCATCCACGACCTCCATACGAGATAATCGAATTGTGAAACTGATAAACTGCAGTAAACACACAATATCGAAACTAAATGACATAGTAGACAATGCCAGAATCAAATAAGTGAAATAGACTTGGCAAGGAAAGCACGAAACAAAAAACGGATAAAATTGGGAATATTTATAGTAAACTAAGATTTTCATGACCGCCATACAAGATTGAATTGTGAAACCAGAAAAATGGTCGTAAAACAAAATGACATAATAGACAATGCCAGGGTTCAAAGGACGCAAATAAAAGTCTGGCTAGGAAGCAACGAAGAAATGGATGAGAATTGGAATATTTTGCAGAAAATGAAGATTTCTATGCATCATCATACAAAATATGGAGTTGTGGAAACCAGAAGCTGCAGTAGATATATCATAATAAATGGACATAGTAGACAATGCCAGGATCAAATAATGCAAATGCAAATGCAAGGAAACTACATATAAATCGATGAAAATTGGAATAATTTACAGAAACTGAAGATTTCATGATTATCATACAATAATGGAGTTGCGAAACCAGAAAACTGCTAATATATATCATAAAACAAAATTACATAGTAGACAATGCAGAATCAAATATAGATGCAATGTACCAAGGAAAACAACGAATAAATGGATGAAAATTGGAAATTATTTTGCAGAAACTGATGATTTCATGACCTCCATAACTAGATTGAGTGGAAATGATAAACTGCAGTAAGTATGTAAAGCAAAATGACATAGTAAACAATTCCAGAATCAAATAATGCAAATACAAATTGGCAAGGAAGACCAACAAATGGATCAAAATTGGAAATATTTTGGAGAAACTGAAGATTTCATGACCACCAGTAAGAACTGTGAAACCTGGAACTGCAGTAAATATATCGTAAAATAGGAATGACATAGGAGACAATGCCAGAATCAAATGATGCAAATACAAATTGGCTAGGGCAAAGTACCAACAAATGGATGAGAATTGGAATATTTTGGCAGAAACTGAAGACTTTACTACCACCATACAAGATTGAATTGTGGAAACAAGACCGATAAATATATCGTAACAAAAATGACACAGTAGACAATGCCAGAAATCAAATAATGAACACAAGTTTTCAAGGAAAGCAACTAACAAATGGGTATGAAAATTGGAAATATTTTGGAAGAAACTAAAGATTTTCATGACCACCATACAATATTGAATTGTGGAAACCATAAAACTGCAGTAAATATATCGTAAAACAAAATGACAATAGTAGACAATGCCAGAATCAAAATACTAATACAAAAATGGCTATAAGCAACCAACAAATGGATGAGAATTGGAAGATTTTTGGCAGAAACTGAAGATTTCATGACCTCCATACCAGATCGCGTGAAACCAGAACTGCAGTAGATATCGTAAACCAACGACATAGTAGACAATGCCAGAATCAAATAATGCAAATACAATCGGCAAGCAAGTAATGCAACAATGGATGAAAATTGGAAATATTTTGACAGGAAACTGAAGATTTCATGACCGCCATACAAGATTGAATTGTGGAAACCAGAAACTGCAGTAAATATATCGTAAAGAAAAAATGAGATAGTAGACAATGCCAGAATCAAAATACAATAATAAAAGGTGATAAGCAACGACAAATGGATCTGAGAATTGGAATATTTTGGCAGAAAATGAAGATTTCATGATTATCATACAAGATGGAGTTGAACCAGTTGCAGTAGATATATCAGCAAATGACACAGTAGACAATGCCCAGGATCCTGTTACCGGCAAATTGGCAAATAAGCTACATATAAATGCATATGAAAATTGGAAATATTTACAATAAAACTGAAGATTCTACTATTATCTATACAATATGGGAGTTGCCGAAACCAGAAACTGCTGCAGATATATCATAACAAAAATGACAATAGACAATGCGAGAATCAAATAACTGCAAAATGGTACCAAAGGCACAATTCGATCTTGTATGGTGGTCATGAAATCTTCAGTTTTTGCCAAAATATTTTAATTCTCATCCATTTGTTGGTTGCTTCCTTGCCAATTTGTATTTGCATTATTTGATTCTGGCATTGTCTACTATGTCATTCTGTTTTACGATATATTGATTGCAGTTTCCGGTTTCCACAGTTCTATCTTGTATGGTGGCCATGAAATCTTCAGTTTCTGCCAAAATATTTCCAATTCTCATCCATTTGTTGGTTGCTTCCTGGCCAACTTGTATTTGCATTACTTGATTCTGGCATTGTCTACTATGTCATTTTGTTTTACGATATATTTACTGCAGTTTCTGGTTTCCACAATTCGATCTTGTATGGTGGTCATGAAATCTTCAGTTTCTGCTAAAATATTTCCAATTTTCATCCATTTGTTCGTTGCTTCCTTGCCAATTTGTATTTGCATTATTTGATTCTGGAATTGTCTACTATGTCATTTTGTTTTACGATATATTTACTGCAGTTTCTGGTTTCCACAATTATATCTCGTATGGAGGTCATGAAATCTTCAGTTTCTGCCAAAATATTTCCAATTTTCATCCATTTGTTCGTTGCTTCCTTGCCAATTTGTATTTGCATTATTTGATTCTGGAATTGTCTACTATGTCATTTTGTTTTACGATATATTTACTGCAGTTTCTGGTTTCCACAATTCGATCTTGTATGGTGGTCATGAAATCTTCAGTTTCTGCCAAAATATTTCCAATTTTCATCCATTTGTTCGTTGCTTCCTTGCCAATTTGTATTTGCATTATTTGATTCTGGAATTGTTTACTATGTCATTTTGTTTTACGATATATTTACTGCAGTTTCTGGTTTCCACAATTCGATCTCGTATGGAGGTCATGAAATCATCAGTTTCTGCCAAAATATTTCCAATTTTCATCCATTTGTTCGTTGTTTCCTTGCCAATTTGCATTTGCATTATTTGATTCTCGCATTGTCTACTATGTCATTTTGTTTTATGATATATCTACAGCAGTTTCTGGTTTCCGCAACTCCATCTTGTATGATAATCATGAAATCTTCAGTTTCTGCTTAAATATTTCCAATTTTCATCCATTTATATGTAGCTTCCTTGCCAATTTGCATTTGCATTATTTGATCCTGGCATTGTCTACTATGTCATTTTGTTTTATGATATATCTACTGCAGTTTCTGGTTTCCACAACTCCATCTTGTATGATAATCATGAAATCTTCATTTTCTGCCAAAATATTTCCAATTCTCATCCATTTGTTGGTTGCTTCCTGGCCAACTTTTATTTGCATTATTTGATTCTGGCATTGTCTACTATGTCATTTTGTTTTACGATATATTTACTGCAGTTTCTGGTTTCCACAATTCGATCTTGTATGGCGGTCATGAAATCTTCAGTTTCTGTCAAAATATTTCCAATTTTCATCCATTTGTTCGTTGCTTCCTTGCCAATTTGTATTTGCATTATTTGATTCTGGCATTGTCTACTATGTCATTTAGTTTTACGATATATTTACTGCAGTTTCTGGTTTCCACAATTCGATCTCGTATGGAGGTCATGAAATCTTCAGTTTCTGCCAAAATATTTCCAATTCTCATCCATTTGTTGGTTGCTTCCTGGCCAACTTGTATTTGCATTATTTGATTCTGGCATTGTCTACTATGTCATTTTGTTTTACGATATATTTACTGCAGTTTATGGTTTCCACAATTCGATCTTGTATGGTGGTCATGAAATCTTTAGTTTCTACCAAAATATTTCCACTTTTCATCCATTTGTTAGTTGCTTCCTTGAAAACTTGTATTTGCATTATTTGATTCTGGCATTGTCTACTATGTCATTTTGTTTTACGATATATTTACTGCAGTTTCTTGTTTCCACAATTCGATCTTGTATGGTGGTCATGAAGTCTTCAGTTTCTGCCAAAATATTTCCAATTCTCATCCATTTGTTGGTTGCTTCCTTGCCAATTTGTATTTGCATTATTTGATTCTGGCATTGTCTACTATGTCATTCTATTTTACGATATATTTACTGCAGTTTCCGGTTTCCACAGTTCTATCTTGTATGGTGGTCATGAAATCTTCAGTTTCTGCCAAAATATTTCCAATTTTCATCCATTTGTTCGTTGCTTCCTTGCCAATTTGTATTTGCATTATTTGATTCTGGAATTGTTTACTATGTCATTTTGTTTTACGATATATTTACTGCAGTTTCTGGTTTCCACAATTCGATCTCGTATGGAGGTCATGAAATCATCAGTTTCTGCCAAAATATTTCCAATTTTCATCCATTTGTTCGTTGTTTCCTTGCCAATTTGCATTTGCATTATTTGATTCTCGCATTGTCTACTATGTCATTTTGTTTTATGATATATCTACAGCAGTTTCTGGTTTCCGCAACTCCATCTTGTATGATAATCATGAAATCTTCAGTTTCTGCCTAAATATTTCCAATTTTCATCCATTTATATGTAGCTTCCTTGCCAATTTGCATTTGCATTATTTGATCCTGGCATTGTCTACTATGTCATTTTGTTTTATGATATATCTACTGCAGTTTCTGGTTTCCACAACTCCATCTTGTATGATAATCATGAAATCTTCATTTTCTGCCAAAATATTTCCAATTCTCATCCATTTGTTGGTTGCTTCCTGGCCAACTTTTATTTGCATTATTTGATTCTGGCATTGTCTACTATGTCATTTTGTTTTACGATATATTTACTGCAGTTTCTGGTTTCCACAATTCGATCTTGTATGGCGGTCATGAAATCTTCAGTTTCTGTCAAAATATTTCCAATTTTCATCCATTTGTTCGTTGCTTCCTTGCCAATTTGTATTTGCATTATTTGATTCTGGCATTGTCTACTATGTCATTTAGTTTTACGATATATTTACTGCAGTTTCTGGTTTCCACAATTCGATCTCGTATGGAGGTCATGAAATCTTCAGTTTCTGCCAAAATATTTCCAATTCTCATCCATTTGTTGGTTGCTTCCTGGCCAACTTGTATTTGCATTATTTGATTCTGGCATTGTCTACTATGTCATTTTGTTTTACGATATATTTACTGCAGTTTATGGTTTCCACAATTCGATCTTGTATGGTGGTCATGAAATCTTTAGTTTCTTCCAAAATATTTCCAATTTTCATCCATTTGTTAGTTGCTTCCTTGAAAACTTGTATTTGCATTATTTGATTCTGGCATTGTCTACTATGTCATTTTGTTTTACGATATATTTACTGCAGTTTCTTGTTTCCACAATTCGATCTTGTATGGTGGTCATGAAGTCTTCAGTTTCTGCCAAAATATTTCCAATTCTCATCCATTTGTTGGTTGCTTCCTGGCCAATTTGTATTTGCATTATTTGATTCTGGCATTGTCTACTATGTCATTCTGTTTTACGATATATTTACTGCAGTTTCCGGTTTCCACAATTCGATCTCGTATGGAGGTCATGAAATCTTCAGTTTCTGCCAAAATATTTCCAATTTTCATCCATTTGTTCGTTGCTTCCTGGCCAACTTGTATTTGCATTATTTGATTCTGGCATTGTCTACTATGTCATTTTGTTTTACGATATATTTACTGCAGTTTCTGGTTACCACAATTCGATCTCGTATGGAGGTCATGAAATCTTCAGTTTCTGCCAAAATATTTCCAATTTTCATCCATTTGTTCGTTGTTTCCTTGCCAATTTGCATTTGCATTATTTGATTCTCGCATTGTCTACTATGTCATTTTGTTTTATGATATATCTACTGTAGTTTCTGGTTTCCGCAACTCCATCTTGTATGATAATCATGAAATCTTCAGTTTCTGCCTAAATATTTCCAATTTTCATCCATTTATATGTAGCTTCCTTGCCAATTTGCATTTGCATTATTTGATCCTGGCATTGTCTACTATGTCATTTTGTTTTATGATATATCTACTGCAGTATCTGGTTTCCACAACTCCATCTTGTATGATAATCATGAAATCTTCAGTTTCTGCCTAAATATTTCCAATTTTCATCCATTTATATGTAGCTTCCTTGCCAATTTGCATTTGCATTATTTGATCCTGGCATTGTCTACTATGTCATTTTGTTTTATGATATATCTACTGTAGTTTCTGGTTTCCGCAACTCCATCTTGTATGATAATCATGAAATCTTCATTTTCTGCCAAAATATTTCCAATTCTCATCCATTTGTTGCTTGCTTCCTGGCCAACTTTTATTTGCATTATTTGATTCTGGCATTGTCTACTATGTCATTTTGTTTTACGATATATTTACTGCAGTTTCTGGTTTCCACAATTCGATCTTGTATGGCGGTCATGAAATCTTCAGTTTCTGTCAAAATATTTCCAATTTTCATCCACTTGTTCGTTGCTTCCTTGCCAATTTGTATTTGGTTTATTTGATTCTGGTATTGTCTACTATGTCATTTTGTTTTACGATATGTTTACTGCAGTTTCTGATTTCCACAATTCGATCTCGTATAGAGGTCATGAAATCTTCAGTTTCTGCCAAAATATTTTCACTTTTCATCCATTTGTTCGTTGTTTCCTTGCCAATTTGTATTTGCATTATTTCATTCTGGCATTGTCTACTATGTCATTTTGTTTTACGATATATTTACTGCAGTTTCTGGTTTCCACAATTCGATCTCGTATGGAGGTCATGAAATCTTCAGTTTCTGCCAAAATATTTCCAATTTTCATCCATTTGTTCGTTGTTTCCTTGCCAATTTGCATTTGCATTATTTGATTCTCGCATTGTCTACTATGTCATTTTGTTTTAAGATATATCTACTGTAGTTTCTGGTTTCCGCAACTCCATCTTGTATGATAATCTTGAAATCTTCAGTTTCTGCCTAAATATTTCCAATTTTTATCCATTTATATGTAGCTTCCTTGCCAATTTGCATTTGCATTATTTGATCCTGGCATTGTCTACTATGTCATTTTGTTTTATGATATATCTACTGCAGTTTCTGGTTTCCACAACTCCATCTTGTATGATAATCATGAAATCTTCATTTTCTGCCAAAATATTTCCAATTCTCATCAATTTGTTGCTTGCTTCCTGGCCAACTTTTATTTGCATTATTTGATTCTGGCATTGTCTACTATGTCATTTTGTTTTACGGTATATTTACTGCAGTTTCTGGTTTCCACAATTCGATCTTGTATGGCGGTCATGAAATCTTCAGTTTCTGTCAAAATATTTCCAATTTTCATCCATTTGTTCGTTGCTTCCTTGCCAATTTGTATTTGCATTATTTGATTCTGGTATTGTCTACTATGTCATTTTGTTTTACGATATATTTACTGCAGTTTCTGATTTCCACAATTCGATCTCGTATAGAGGTCATGAAATCTTCAGTTTCTGCCAAAATATTTTCACTTTTCATCCATTTGTTCGTTGTTTCCTTGCCAATTTGTATTTGCATTATTTCATTCTGGCATTGTCTACTATGTCATTTTGTTTAACGATATATTTACTGCAGTTTCTGGTTTCCACAATTCGATCTTGTATGGTGGTCATGAAATCTTCAGTTTCTGCCAAAATATTTCCAATTCTCATCCATTTGATAGTAAAAATAGCAACTATTTTAGACTCCTATGATAATCATGAGATTTTCAGTTTCTGCCTAAATATTTCCAATTTTCATCCATTTGTTTGTGCCTTCTTTACCAATTTGTATTTGCATTATTTGATTCTGACATTGTCTACTATGTCATTTTGTTTTACGATATATTTACTGCAGTTTCTGGTTTCCACAATTCGATCTTGTATGATAATCATGAAATCTTTAGTTTCTACCAAAATATTTCCACTTTGTACAATGATCTTCGAAATCTGGACTAATCGTATGTGGATAATTATATTAACGTAAATTTAGCACTGTTTTATTTATACAAATTACTATATCAGACTTTAGATAAGTCGGTTCCCCAATTTCTTTCCATAAATCTTGTTATTCCATATGGCTTTTTTCTGAAATTTTAAAGTATTTAAACTAAGAAAATTTTATAGGAATAAATGGAAAAAGGGGCAATTTTAAGAATTTTGAAAACTGAATTCATGTTTATGGTTCTTATTTATCTAATGTGGAAACTTCTACTCAAAATATTCGTCGAGAGGTTTTTACGTTCGTACCTTCTGGAAAGGGTGTTACGGAATTACTCCAATGGTAGAAATTATAATTGGTCTAATTTTGAGCTGGTGGTGTCTTGTTAGTAAATGTATTTATTCCAATAAAGGAATATATTTATTGCGTTTCTTCTAACATTCTTTGCTCATGGCTATGAATATCACGTATAAAAAGGTCAATTAAACCTCGTTAGTATTTTTATGAGTTAGTGTAATGTCTGTTTAATTGTGTGTTTATGTGAAATCCGTGAAAATGTTTCTTTTCGGGTGTAATTTGGCAATTTGAAATTTTGTTTGTGGTTCATGTCTATACTATGGACTAGTTGTGTCTATCAATTTGTACTATTTTGCTTGATCTCTTATTATTATTTTACAGATATTGTCATGTCGCATTATATCTTCTGTTTGTGCTAGGTTTGTATATGCGCCTATGAGATGTTCAATTGTGTCTGATGTTTCTGACATTGTCTACTATGTCATTTTGTTTTACGATATATTTACTGCAGTTTCTTGTTTCCACAATTCGATCTTGTATGGTGCTCATGAAATCTTCAGTTTCTGCCAAAATATTTCCAATTCTCATCCATTTGTTGGTTGCTTCCTGGCCAATTTGTATTTGTATTATTTGATTCTGGCATTGTCTACTATGTCATTCTGTTTTACGATATATTTACTGCAGTTTCCGGTTTCCACAGTTCTATCTTGTATGGTGGTCATGAAATCTTCAGTTTCTGCCAAAATATTTCCAATTTTCATCCATTTGTTCGTTGCTTCCTGGCCAACTTGTATTTGCATTATTTGATTCTGGCATTGTCTATTATGTCATTTTGTTTTACGATATATTTACTGCAGTTTCTGGTTTCCACAATTCGATCTCGTATGGAGGTCATGAAATCTTCAGTTTCTGCCAAAATATTTCCAATTTTCATCCATTTGTTCGTTGTTTCCTTGCCAATTTGCATTTGCATTATTTGATTCTCGCATTGTCTACTATGTCATTTTGTTTTAAGATATATCTACTGTAGTTTCTGGTTTCCGCAACTCCATCTTGTATGATAATCATGAAATCTTCAGTTTCTGCCTAAATATTTCCAATTTTCATCCATTTATATGTAGCTTCCTTGCCAATTTGCATTTGCATTATTTGATTCTGGCATTGTCTACTATGTCATTTTGTTTTATGATATATCTACTGCAGTTTCTGGTTTCCACAACTCCATCTTGTATGATAATGATGAAATCTTCATCTTCTGCCAAAATATTTCCAATTCTCATCCATTTGTTGCTTGCTTCCTGGCCAACTTTTATTTGCATTATTTGATTCTGGCATTGTCTACTATGTCATTTTGTTTTACTATATATTTACTGCAGTTTCTGGTTTCCACAATTCGATCTTGTATGATAATCATGAAATCTTTAGTTTCTACCAAAATATTTCCACTTTGTACAATGATCTTCGAAATCTGGACTAATCGTATGTGGATAATTATATTAACGTAAATTTAGCACTGTTTTATTTATACAAATTACTATATCAGACTTTAGATAAGTCGGTTCCCCAATTTCTTTCCATAAATCTTGTTATTCCATATGGCTTTTTTCTGAAATTTTAAAGTATTTAAACTAAGAAAATTTTATAGGAATAAATGGAAAAAGGGGCAATTTTAAGAATTTTGAAAACTGAATTCATGTTTATGGTTCTTATTTATCTAATGTGGAAACTTCTACTCAAAATATTCGTCGAGAGGTTTTTACGTTCGTACCTTCTGGAAAGGGTGTTACGGAATTACTCCAATGGTAGAAATTATAATTGGTCTAATTTTGAGCTGGTGGTGTCTTGTTAGTAAATGTATTTATTCCAATAAAGGAATATATTTATTGCGTTTCTTCTAACATTCTTTGCTCATGGCTATGAATATCACGTATAAAAAGGTCAATTAAGCCTCGTTAGTATTTTTATGAGTTAGTGTAATGTCTGTTTAATTGTGTGTTTATGTGAAATCCGTGAAAATGTTTCTTTTCGGGTGTAATTTGGCAATTTGAAATTTTGTTTGTGGTTCATGTCTATACTATGGACTAGTTGTGTCTATCAATTTGTACTATTTTGCTTGATCTCTTATTATTATTTTACAGATATTGTCATGTCGCATTATATCTTCTGTTTGTGCTAGGTTTGTATATGCGCCTATGAGATGTTCAATTGTGTCTGATGTTTCTGACATTGTCTACTATGTCATTTTGTTTTACGATATATTTACTGCAGTTTCTGGTTTCCACAATTCGATCTCGTATGGAGGTCATGAAATCTTCAGTTTCTGCCAAAATATTTCCAATTCTCATCCATTTGTTGGTTGCTTCCTGGCCAACTTGTATTTGCATTATTTGATTCTCGCAGTGTCTACTATGTCATTTTGTTTTACGATATATTTACTGCAGTTTCTTGTTTCCACAATTCGATCTTGTATGGTGCTCATGAAATCTTCAGTTTCTGCCAAAATATTTCCAATTCTCATCCATTTGTTGGTTGCTTCCTGGCCAACTTGTATTTGCATTATTTGATTCTCGCATTGTCTACTATGTCATTTTGTTTTACGATATATTTACTGCAGTTTCTTGTTTCCACAATTCGATCTTGTATGGTGCTCATGAAATCTTCAGTTTCTGCCAAAATATTTCCAATTTTCATCCATTTGTTCGTTGCTTCCTTGCCAATTTGTATTTGCATTATTTGATTCTGGTATTGTCTACTATGTCATTTTGTTTTAAGATATATCTACTGTAGTTTCTGGTTTCCGCAACTCCATCTTGTATGATAATCATGAAATCTTCAGTTTCTGCCTAAATATTTCCAATTTTCATCCATTTATATGTAGCTGCCTTGCCAATTTGCATTTGCATTATTTGATCCTGGCATTGTCTACTATGTCATTTTGTTTTATGATATATCTACTGCAGTTTCTGGTTTCCACAACTCCATCTTGTATGATAATGATGAAATCTTCATCTTCTGCCAAAATATTTCCAATTCTCATCCATTTGTTGCTTGCTTCCTGGCCAACTTTTATTTGCATTATTTGATTCTGGCATTGTCTACTATGTCATTTTGTTTTACGATATATTTACTGCAGTTTCTGGTTTCCACAATTCGATCTTGTATGGTGGTCATGAAATCTTCAGTTTCTGCCAAAATATTTCCAATTCTCATCCATTTGATAGTAAAAACAGCAACTATTTTAGACTCCTATGATAATCATGAGATTTTCAGTTTCTGCCTAAATATTTCCAATTTTCATCCATTTGTTTGTGCCTTCTTTACCAATTTGTATTTGCATTATTTGATTCTGACATTGTCTACTATGTCATTTTTGTTTTACGATATATTTACTGCAGTTTCTGGTTTCCACAATTCGATCTTGTATGATAATCATGAAATCTTTAGTTTCTACCAAAATATTTCCACTTTGTACAATGATCTTCGAAATCTGGACTAATCGTATGTGGATAGTTATATTAACGTAAATTTAGCACTGTTTTATTTATACAAATTACTATATCAGACTTTAGATAAGTCGGTTCCCCAATTTCTTTCCATAAATCTTGTCATTCCATATGGCTTTTTTCTGAAATTTTAAAGTATTTAAACTAAGAAAATTTTACAGGAATAAATGGAAAAAGGGGCAATTTTAAGAATTTTGAAAATTGAATTCATGTTTATGGTTCTTATTTATCTAATGTGGAAACTTCTACTCAAAATATTCGTCGAGAGGTTTTTACGTTCGTACTTTCCGGAAAGGGTGTTACGGAATTACTCCAACTGTAGAAATTATAATTGGTCTAATTTTGAGCTGGTGGTGTCTTGTTAGTAATTGTATTTATTCCAATAAAGGAATATATTTATTGCGTTTCTTCTAACATTCTTTGCTCAAGGCTATGAATATCACGTATAAAAAGGTCAATTAAGCCTCGTTAGTATTTTTATGAGTTAGTGTAATGTCTGTTTAATTGTGTGTTTATGTGAAATCCGTGAAAATGTTTCTTTTCGGGTGTAATTTGGCAATTTGAAATTTTGTTTGTGGTTCATGTCTATACTATGGACTAGTTGTGTCTATCAATTTGTACTATTTTGCTTGATCTCTTATTATTATTTTACAGATATTGTCATGTCGCATTATATCTTCTGTTTGTGCTAGGTTTGTATATGCGCCTATGAGATGTTCAATTGTGTCTGATGTTTTCTGACATTGTCTACTATGTCATTTTGTTTTAGGATATATTTAATGCAGTTTCTGGTTTCTACAATTTGATCTTGTATGGTGGTCATGAAATCTTCAGTTTCTGCCAAAATATTTCCAATTCTCATCCATTTGTTGGTTGCTGCCTTGTCAATTTGTATTTGCAGTATCTGGTTTCCACAGCCTGCCTAAATATTTCCAATTTTCATCCATTTATATGTGGCTTCCTTGCCAATTTGCATTTGCATTATTTGATTCTAGCATTGTTTACTATGTCATTTTGTTTTATGATATATCTACTGCAGTTTCTGGTTTCCACAACTCCATCTTGTATGATAATCATGAAATCTTCAGTTTCTGCCTAAATATTTCCAATTTTCATCAATTTGTTAGTTGCTTCCTTGAAAACTTGTATTTGCATTATTTGGTTCTGGTATTTTCTACTAGGTCATTCTGTTTTACGATATATTGATTGCCGTTTCTGACTTCCACAATTCGATCTTGTATGGTGGTCATAAATTCTTCAGTTTCTGCCCAAATATTTCCAATTTGCATCCATTCGTTGGTTGCTTCCTTGCCAATTTGTATTTGCATTATTGGATTCTGGCATTGTCTACAATGTCATTTTGTTTTATGATATATCTACTGCAATTTCTGGTTTCCACAATTCGATCTCGTATGGAGGTCATGAAATCTTCAGTTTCTGCCTAAATATTTCCAATTTTCATCCATTTGTTTGTGGCTTCTTTACCAATTTGTATTTGCATTATCTGATTCTGACATTGTCTACTATGTCATTTTGTTTTACGATATATTTACTGCAGTTTCTGGTTTCCACAATTCGATCATGTATGATAATCATGAAATCTTTAGTTTCTACCAAAATATTTCCACTTTTCATCCATTTGTTAGTTGCTTCCTTGAAAACTTGTATTTGCATTATTTGATTCTGGCATTTTCTACTATGTCATTTTGTTTTACGGTATATCGTATTTACTGCAGTTTCTTGTTTCCACAATTCGATCTTGTATGGTGGTCAGGAAATTTTCAGTTTCTGCCTAAATATTTCCAATTTTCATCCATTTGTTGGTTCCTTCCTTGCCAATTTGTATTTGCTTTATTCGATTCTGACATTGTCCAATATGTCATTTTGTTTTACGATATATTTACTGCAGTTTCTGGTATCCACAATTCGATCTTGTATTGTTGTCATGAAATCTTCAGTTTCTGCCAAAATATTTGCAATTCTCATCCATTTGTTGGTTGTTTTCTTGCCAACTTATATTTGCATTATTTGATTCTGGCATTGTCTACTATGTCATTTTGTTTTATGATATATTTACTGCAGTTTCGGGTTTCCACAATTCGATCTTGTATGGTGGTCATGAAATCTTCAGTTTCTGCCTAAATATTTCCAATTTTCATCCATTTGTTGGTTGCTTTCTTGCCAATTTGTATTTGCATTATTTGATTCTGGCATTGTCTACTATGTTATTTTGTTTTATGATATATCTACTGCAGTTTCTGGTTTTCACAATTCGATCTTGTATGATAATCATGAAATCTTCAGTTTCTGCCTAAATATTTCCAATTTTCATCCATTTGTTGATGGCTTCCTTACCAATTTGTATTTGCATTTTTTGATTATGGCATTGTCTACTATGTCATTTTGTTTTACGATGTATTTACTGCAGTTTCTGGTTTCCAAAATTCGATCTTGTATGGTGGTCATGAAATCTTCAGTTTCTGCCAAAATATTTCCAATTTTCATCCATTTGTTGGTTGCTTCCTTGTCAATTTGTATTTGCATTATTTGATTCTGGTATTGTCTACTTCGTCATTTTGTTTTACGATATATTTGCAGCAGTTGCTGGTTTTCACAATTCGATCTTACATGGTGGTCATAAAATCTTCAGTTTCTGCCAAAATATTTCCAATTTTCATCCATTTGTTGGTTGCTTCCTTGCCAATTTGTATTTGCATTATTTGATAAAGATGTGCTCCATGTATTATTTTATTTTTCCAGGTTCCTATTATATTGTTGTTGGTTATTATATATTCCTCTGAATTAAAATTTATTTTACTGATATTTAATGGTCTGATTTTATTATCTGCATCTACTATTGTTTTATTAAAGATGTCGTTTCTCATGGTCAGAAAGTATGTTCTAATTGACGCATCTATACCTCTATTTATTTATAGTACGCATTTTTTATATCGATGTGCTTTTTTCTACTTTGGGTAATTTAAACCATTCTAGATCAGAATGTTGATATATACGATGTTTTGTAACTATTGTTTTACCAAATCTATTGAGAAAGTCCAACTCTGTATCTGAACATTTTATGAGTACGACTGTGTAAATAAGGAGAGGAGTAGCATGTGTTTCGCATTAGTTTTATTTTTAGGGTTTATTATTTTTATTATAATTACTATTATATCTTTTTTATTCTAACTACTTCAACTAATACATTGATGTAATTGTTTGCAAATATGAATTTTTATACAAATATTTCTCTGCGCATATACTTATTTACATAGTACAGTGAAACCCGATTATTGGAATACTCATATTGTCCGCCAAAATTATTCCTATATGCGGATTATTCCATTATCCGTTTTTAACTTATCTCCTCTTATTACTAGTAAGTTAAGTATGTATATACATACATACTTCGAATACTTTATATGTGCGATTTTATAAATATAAAATTGACTTCAGTATGATACTGTAAATTTATGTTGCGATTTTCGTAAAATGTATTTAAGAATACAGACAAAAGAAATAAAACACATTTCAGCGTAATACGTATTTTTTAATTGATACTATTTTTTTAATTTCAAACTCTACACATCGTTACCAAATAATCTGTAAATTTATTTTGTTTTCTTTCTTTACACAAAATATCAGCGATTTGGTTATCTAATGCATAGAAATGTGTAAAATTACGATCAGTTTTTGATTCTAAAGAACGGCGTATAATATCACATGCTAATTTTGCTTCTTGAGATGATGGCGCGGTTGATGGAGTATCCTTTGCATATGTATTTTCACCTATAATTTTTTTGAAAGAAATTTGGGAACGACTTTTCCATCTGGTAAACCACCCATTCGTTGCTTAAAAATTTGCTCTACCCAGATTTTGTGCAATCTGTTCGGATTTTTCCTTCAAAATGTGTCCGCTAAGTGGAACTTTACACGCTCTTTTTTCCATAAACCAATGATTTAAAGCATTTTCTACGTCAGCATTCTTCCCGTTGCGTCTTCGTTTTTGAGTAGATTTAAAATTATCGCACCAATCACTTAAAATACTGTCGTTTCTTTTTAACAATTTACTCACTTGTGCTTGAGACACACGAAATTTTTTTGCAACATCCGACTGACTGCAAGTTGTTTCTTCTAAGAACTCGAGCTATTTTACTTTTTCCGTCAGAGCAAGGTCTTTTCTTTTCAAGTTTGTCGAAGAAGCCATTTTTCCCTCACTTTCGATTGCAATATCAAATAACAAACTGACCAGGAATATACAAATTTCCTGGTTTTCAAACCTCCGAAAAAATTTTTATTGTATGTATGTAATTCGCACAGAATTAACCATTACCTAAATACTGTTTAAAATCACTTAGGTACAAGATTTTATTGCAATACGTAATTATCCGAAGATTATCTGTAATTGTGGACATAATAGCTTTCTAAAAGTAAAGTAAACATTCATAGTAACTTTTGGTTTACATCCACCTTTAGTTAAGCAGGTAGAGAAATTTATTCTTTTATGAAGACAAAATCGCATCAATGGTCTTAGAAAAGCCATTCCTTTACCCAATGTATTCTATTAAAAGGTATTCTTATAACCGAATAATTTTGTTAATACTTAAAGGGTAATGGTTTTGTCCTTGAGATTTTAATTCCTTTAATCGATATTTTCTATTAAGAGGGTTTCCAATAAACGGGTTTCATTGTATAATGCGTGTTTCACTCATACTCGTATTGTTTAAAATTAGAATTATAGCATTTGAACAAGAAGGAAATTTCTTTATTTTTTATTGGAAAACCAATCTGTATGAATATCTTAAGCCAAAAAGCGAGCATTCGAAGAATAAAAGTTTAAAAATCCTGTCTTAGTGTATTTCTGACGTCTTTCATATTCCATCATATTTTTCATACAAATGTTTACATCCCTGCTTGCCTTTTTTCACTCAACACAGTTTTGATTTATTTCCTTTTGTGAAAGAAAACCTTCTGTTTTTACCATAATATATACGTATATATATTTACCGTTGTTGTCGATATTGTTTTTCTTCTTTTCTCTTTGATTTACAAGTTCGACATGATTTCTGGCTTTCATTTCTGTGAATTTCATATCTTTGTGTATTATTTGTTGCGAGTAGCATACATAAAAAGTAGTCCGGCTTTTGTCGACTTCACCCTTCTCGTCTTATTTCAGACTTCCTTTCTTCTCGTCCATCCCTATTTCGCCCAAAATTCTGCATATCGAATTATGAAAAATAAAAGAGGCTTTTTTAAAGTTATTTTCTTTTGAATTCAACAAAATGATATTTATTATAGTCTAAAGATATTATCCTCTTTTGTAATGTGGTTATAATAATATTATTCGTCATAGAATAAATGTAATCCTATTATTCGACAAAACATACAAACAATGTGTGTTATGTTTTAAGAGAAATTAATACGAAAACGAAATTATATGAACAAGATATGTACGAGGTTTTTGCCTAAGGCTTCAAATACGAATTACCTTAAAATTAGCAAAATACTTTGAATCTGAAGCGCTATACAAGTAATATACTACAATATTAATAGCTATTTAGTAATTAGGTAGACATGCAACCAAATATACAGACGGATGGTAAAGACATCGCACAACATAGAAAATTGCTGAATATGTTTCATTCATTAGTAAATTCGAGTAAGGAGATTGCAATTGTGAGAGGCAATCTATAAATTTGTATTGCTACTTTTTTGTTTACCTAACAAATACATTGTGATACATATTAATATTATTGAACTGAAGAATTCGTTTTATATTAATTACACAGGCCAACCAATAATTATTTTTTAAAAACTTTTTTCAAAGTTCAAACTGTTTCTTATGTATTTGGATGTGTTGAATCCAAATTTTCAATCAGTTTTTTTCTACTACGTACCAATTTTTCGTAATCTTTATCTTTTGTTGGGTATGATAGTATTAAAATATATAGTTAAGATTTAAAGGTACGCAATTTATTATCAGAGTATAATTGAAAAATTTAACATTTTATTATTACAATGGTAGTCTAAGTTTGAATATGAACAGTTTTTACTTATTAATCTTAATAGGATGTTCCAATAGCCAACAGATTCCTTTCTCGCAACCTGGAACCTGGAAGTTCTGGTTTTTCTTTAGTCAAACGTAAAAATCTCACACGGTCATCTAGTTAATGTTGTTCAAACAACCGAGGTTCCAAACTTTCAAACACACAGTCAGACTCAGCATCAGGTACGTCGCACTCAGATTCGTTACTATCATGGAAAGATCTTGTAATGTTTCGAGTAGGTCTGGTACAGGAATACGAGGGTAGTTTGACCAGTAGTGAGAATGGAAAAGAAAAACGAATTTTTTAAATACAAAATAATTTTTATTTTTCAATATATTCTCCTAAAAGAGCAATACATTTATTCCAACGTTGCTCCAATGCCCTCATGCCATTCCATATGCGATTCCATAGAGCATGCAAAATACTCACTTACGAAGATGATAAGCTCGTCGTTAGACGAAAATTTCTTTCCACATAGTGCTGTTTTCAATTTTGGAAAAACGTGGAAGTTAGAAGGGACTGGATCCGGCGAATAAGGCGCATGCGGTACTAATTGGAAATGCAACTCGTAGATTTTGGACATCGCAACTGTGCTGGTATGCGAGGGAGCGTTGTCTTCGTGAAACAGAATTTTTTTCTTTGCCATTCCTGGCTGTTTAGTACGAATCCCAACATTTAATTTTTGTAGAAGTTCTGCATAATATTGTCCGTTTATTGTAGCACCTTTATGAAGGTAATCAATGAGCAAAATGCCCTTTGAATCCCAAAAAATTGATGCCATCACATTGTTTGCCGATAAAGTGGTTTTCGCTTTCTTTAGAGGTGCAAAACCACGTTCTAACCATTGTTTCGACTGTTGTTTAGGTTCGTGTGTACTGTAGTGTATCCAAGTTTCATCGCAAGTAACAAATCGCCTACAAAAATTAACTGGATTCTTCTTATAAAGGTCCAAACAGTCATTGGAAATGCGCAAACGAGTGAACTTTTGATCAATCGTAAGCAATCGCGGCACCCATCTTACCGAAAGCTTGGAAAGGCCCAATTCTTTCGTTAAAATGTGGTGTACGCATTCTGTTGAAATGTTTACCATGTCTGCTATCTCTCTCACTTTGAGTCGTCGATCTTGGGTGTTAATATTATGGATTTTTATAATCATTTCCTTAGAAGTCACGATTTTGGGTGCTACAGAGCGCGCTTCATCAACACAGCTTGTTCTATCACGTTTAAATTCATTTACCCATCTACTTATTTTGGCGGATGATAGAACAGATTTACCTAATGTTTCCCGTAAATCATCTTTTATTTCGTTAGCTTTCATGCCCTTGGTTACGAAGTATTTAATCACCGCACGATACTCTGCTTTTTTCATTTCAACAAAACGACGTGTTGCTTCTTTTTCAATCAGCTGTCAAAAATAAACTAATTAACCGATTTATCTAAATATCGGAATGTAAACATACAAATAGGCAACCTAAATTACAGTGCATTTGTCTTACCAATTAGAACGCCACCTATGTGTAATTCTCACTACTTGTCAAACTATCCTCGTATGTTCATCATGAGGAACTGGTGGCAATGCTGATGAAAGATTCGGATATGAAATTACTTTCTTATTCTTAGAATTGCAGCCACTGACATCGGTGCTGCAAATGTAGCAGTTATCGGAATGATTTGTTTGTTTCCCCCATGCCATGGGAACTCCGAATCCAAACGATTTCTTTTCCCACATGTCCAAGCTTTTTGCTGGTCTAAAAGCTTCACTTCAAAGTAGGCAAAGTAAACATTTTTCACGAAATCTGTCATGCTCCTTTGATGCTTGTTGATCACAAACTCACCACAAATATAATGAAAATTGTCAGGGCTGTTGGCACAACAACGGCTTACCATTTCACCGAAAGCGATGTGAACGCAACTAAATGCAAATATGACCTAAATAAAAACCACAATGATATGAATGACTATTGCAATGATAAGGATCTCAAATTACCCTATTAAGAAGAGTGACTCATGAATCCCAGATTAGAAAGTATATACCTTCATGATTGTCTTTGTATTAGTCACGCAGATACTCAAAAGTGCACTTTGAGCATTTACTACTAGTTAGATATAGATACCAAGGTATTATTATAGGCTTACAATGCATAAATAACGTAAAGTAAACATGCAAGGAAACTTTACGTCCTGTGGTATTTTAAAATTCATTTTCGAATTCAGCACGTCAAAAAACATAAAGGGGAGCCAAATTTATAAAAAAAGGTTTTTTCATGGTTGGCCTGTGTTATCTGGTGTAAGTAAAATGAGTTTCTTTATATTTAGTAATTTATTCTTTTGTTCTTCTCTTAATCGTGTTTTGTAATTCCTTTTCGTTATTGTATCTTTACATGTATTGGTCCCACTATGAAGAATTTATTATTCATTTAGCGACAGCTTGTATATTAAAAGGTTTCTTTCTATTTCGTTCTTACGTATAATTACTCTCGTAAATGCATTTTGATCTATAGTTTTCCCATAAATGTTTGTATTCTTTTCATACGTTATAAACATATTATCCGGTATTTTTATACTTACACTAACTGATCGATCTAGAATTTATGTTTTGAGTTTACCTTTTTCTACTTGTTGCTAAGCGTAATAATTATACCTTTCCACTCACACGTTATCGTCTTTTATTGTTGTTTTGGGGGTTTTGTGCCGGTGTTAAGTTTCGTTCCCGCGTATCGTTTATTTCATGTTTTATTAGGTTATCTTAGTGAAGTATTATCTATCTAGCGCTTCATTTTTCAGTTGTCTATAGATTATCTTTGAGTTTCATTTGTTTAATTACTTCTTTCGTGAATTTATTATCGTTGTTATGAGTATTCCCTGTATTTGCTTCTGTATTTGTGTTTCTCCCTTCGATTGGTTTCGAAATATGTGTTCTACCTAATCTGGGCAGAGATGAGCAGTTATGCAGCGTTTACTACATAAAGGGTCATTTGTTTTATGAAGACAGGAAACTTTTTTGGTCTTTTATTTGGTATTTTATCCATCTCCAGTTTGAACACGTCTCGCGATTTTTCTAATTTTTGCCCATGTTATTTTAGGATTTTAAGTACGAGTTAAGTGTGAATTTTGAATACACATTCAAGTACAAGCTTAAGTATTAATGGAAGTTCTAGGACATACCATGTAGTTCATCTGCCATCTATTCCGTTAAGTAACATCTTGCGGGATTACTGATGAGCTATCACTTGATTTGGCTTGAGCCATTTAGAATATCTCCGTTAGGTACTTACTTAGACTTTGAACTAAGTTTTTTTCATTTCCTTATGAGTAAAGTCAAATTAATTTTTCTCTTTTCTGTTTTCTATTTAATTAATTTACTGCGTACACAAGAAATACATACTTATCTAATTTAATAAATTTTCAAAACGTAAAATTTCTGTGAACGAAACTTGACCCGGCTTCGGAAAAAGGTCTATTAATATGTTTTTCTTTTATTTTGAAATAAATTAGATCACGAAACCTTTTACTTTTAATTTCTAATTTTTAATATTAAATATCATTATTTTCAACTTAACACTGAATTATTTTCAAATTAACTTTTTTTACATTAGAGTAAAATAAGTTTTAGGAACGTTTGATATCTAAAGCGGGGTATGAGATTCCTTGTTCCTCGCCAATGAAAATATATAGGGTGTTGCTTATTCTTTTAACAAGCTGGGGTTCTAACTTTATTTGATAACTGTCACGACTATCTTCGACTGAGTAAGCTGGCAAGCTGGGCGATCAAATCAATTTGTGATAGGTTCTTTTTTATTTGTTTTATTGTAGTAGTCCCGTTTTTAAGAAGCGTCCGCGTACAATAAATAGCCAATTCACTATTGAAGTATTGAAAATAAGCATTTCTTGCTATTCTATCGTTATTGTTACTTGCACAAAATTAGTTATAAATGTTCCAGATTAGACCAGTATTCGAACCTGTATCTACCATTCTCTAGATGGTTGTTTTAATCAATTAAATCACTAAATAGTACGGTCTCGACTCTCCTAACATTTCACAAATAACATTATGGAGTAAATCCAATTGTTTTAACGCGCAATAATATTTGGAAGTTACGCCCTCCGCGCCGAGCATGGACTCAGTACCCGCGGTAGTGCTAACCCTCCTGCCAATAAAAATCACTGAAGAATCGCGTGTGACATTAATGCAAAGTGAAACCGACAATTGCACCACGGTTATGGACCCTTCCAATGAAAAAGTAGTAACTAAAAATACTACTAAAACTCCCAATTATTAAGACCTGCAATTCTCCAGTGCACAAGCGCCGCGAGTGTACAGACATTATTAAACTCGGTTAATATTCTGGCCGAAACCACAAACAACATGGAATCAGACAAAGAACAATCAAGTGACACTGACACATCAGGTGCTTGCTCGGTTGCAAGTGAATCGAGTAACTCTACAGCGACAACAATCAAAAACGAGGATTTGGAGGGTTTTATTACCCAAAAAAGCCACAAAGGCCCGAGAAAAAATTCTCTCGAGGAAAAAAAACAAAAAAATTGAAAGAAAAAACAAATTCGAGGTATTAAACAATGATACTACAAGTACCAAACCCCAACCAAGTACTTCCAAAGAAACTCCCACTCCTGGCCCTTCGCCAAAATATAATTTAACAAAACAAAGAATCCCACCAATAACAATTAAAGAAAAAGGAAAATGGACCTCAATTTCCGGCCGGCTAGCGGCTTTAAAAATTAAGTTCCATAAAGCAAAGAACGTATTCGATGGTATAAAAGTAGAACCATCATCCGCCGACGACTATAGAAAAATACTTAGATTTCTCGACAACGAAAAAATAGGATATTTCACATTCCTATTACCGCAGATGAACCAATAAAAGCGGTAATCAGAGGAGTACCAACAGTCATCGCTAACGAAGAAATCTTAGAAGATCTACAAAAACAGGGCTACCTTGTAGAAAAAGTACATAGGATGACGAAGTTTAGAGGACAAGCCCCGGTGCCATTAGTGATGGTAGAAGTGCCGAGAAATGAAATCGGTAAAAAAATATCCAATTTAATAGAAGTGGTTAAATTGAAAATTACAGTCGAACCCCCCAAGGAAACGCCCGGAAACTATCCGCTGTCAAAGATACGGCCATAGCCGGCATCTCTGCCGAATGATCCCGAGGTGCACAAAATGTGGACAAGAGCATCAAAGCTCGCAGTGAATCAAGCCCAAGGAAACCCCAGCAGGTTGCTGTAATTGTAACGGCGAACACAACGTCAGTTACAGAGGCTGCCCAACCAACCCAAGCCTGAAGAAAACTACTACAACTTCAACCTCGACGTTCCCGACTCCTCTCCCAAGACAATACAAATTCAACTCCACAAGAACGAAACTCCTGGAAACAAAATCACTCACCACCCACGAATCCTAATGAATTCCTTTCTTTGTCAAAGGAAAGCCAACCTCCTCCTCCTCCCCTCCCCCAAAGCAACCGAAATACCTGCCCCTGCCCCCAGACAATCAAACAAAAGTACAAAGAAAAATATTGGCTTCTCGATGGATAACATCGCCGGCCTTCTTTCGCTTATATTCAGGATTGGATCTAGCATCGCAGATGTTAACTCCACAGAAGAGGCCATCCCAATAATCCAATCTAGCAGGATTAAAGTTACATCGATATATGGAAAACCATAATATAATAGTAGACGGCTCGCTGGAGCCCACCCATTTCTGAGACACAGTTGCCTCGATGTCCTAGACATCATGGTAGCAAAAACATCCATTTAGAACACCATAGCAGCAGTTGACGAATTATACTCGAACCATAACCCAGTATGAATAGAACTGGGCAAAGAATCTCCCCGACAGAAGAACACATAAAAGTGATATCAGGGCCGGCATATTCAAAAAATGTACAAGAAAACATTCAATCAATCCCATATATAAACTCTACAGAAGAACTGGAAACTGAAGTAGAGAATCTCACAGAAATAATACAAAACTCGTTAACTTTCGCTACCAATCTCCTCCCGAAACAAAACCACCATACTCCACTTCCTAGAACACTAACTAATCTCATCCAGAGAAGAAACAGGGCCAGAAGAGAGTACGCTAGAACATTACACCCTGAAGACAAACGACAGTTAAATCGACTTTCCGTTGAAGTCAGACATGAGCTTTTCAATTACCGAAATGCCTCATGGATAGCCAAGATGGAAAGCCTCGATGAAAATCCGAAACTGTGGAAGGTAAAGAGAGCCCTGGGAAGAGGACGCACCCCTCGAATCCCCCAATACACTACTTGGACGGTATGGTATATGTACCAGGAGAAAAGAATGAAGCGTTTGCGCATCATCTCGAGAACTGCTTCACTCCAGTTTACGAGTACATCAACATAGATCATATCGAACAAATGGACGATGAAGTTGAGCGAGTACTAAACATTCCAAACCTCTCAGTAATCGCCCCAGCAACCCTTGGCGAAATCTATAACATAATAAAAGACATCAAGAGAAGAAAAGCTCCAGGACACGACCAAATAACACCTACAGCAAGCAAGTCCCTCCCCAGGAAAGAAAAATGGCCCTATTAAACATAATCAACGCAGCATTAAGACTGAGATACTTTCCAAGCACCTGGAAAATTGTGCATATAATAGTGATCAGGAAAAACTAGAAGATCCCGCCTTCCCACAAAATTATAGGCCAATAAGCCTACTGCCTATAATGGGAAAATCCTCGAAAAAATAGTACTCTCCCGACTGCAGGATGAAATTGAATCAAAACACCTCATACCAAACGAGCAATTTGGCTTCAAAAAAGGCCACTCAACAGTCCATCAACTACATAGAGTGGTAAACCACATAACGATGCGATTCAACCTACACCAGGCAAGAGAAGCCGTACTCTTCGATATCGCCAAAGCGTTTGACAGAGTATGGCACAACGGTCTACTGTACTCACTCTCCCGAGCTCAAATTCCCACTCCAATAATCCAGTTAATCAATTCATTCCTTCAGTCAAGATCTTTTTATGGGATCTATCCTCTCACCATTACTCTACAATATCTTCACATACGACATTCCCTTATCCCCCAACACTCAAATCGCCCTCTATGCGGACGATACATTAATCTACTCGAGATCTCACTCCCTCGAACTAATAGAAAACAGACTCCAAAACTACATCGATACCCTTGAATAATGGTTCGCAACCTAGCGAATCAAAGTAAATCCAATCAAAAGTAAAGCTGTAATATTCGCAAGACATACTCGCAAATGACCCAATACAAACCTGTCAATGTTCAACAGGGAAATTCCCTGGAACAGCGACATAAGATACCTAGGTGTCACCCTAGTCACCAGACTCACATGGAAACCCCATATAGAAAGTCTCAGAAACCACACCACAGGAATAATAAACCAAATTTACTCACTCATCAATGAAACCAATAAAATGAGCCAAAAACTCAGGTTAATCCTTTTGAAACAAGTCATACGACCTACAATGTCCCACGCAGCCCAAATTTTGGGCCATTCTGCAAACTCTCATATAAACCCTTTACAAACGAAACAAAATAAGGCATTTCGAACCATTCTAAACGCTCCCTGGTTCGTAAGAAACTCAACCATCCACAAAGACTTAAACATCCCCACATTTCAAGAATATATTAAAGAAATAGTCGAGAAGTATTACCAAAACACCCCACTTCATGAAAACCCACTCACCTCACAAATAAACGTAAACCTCCTGTATGAACTACACAAGCCCTCGCAGGATATACTCATCGACGACGCCCCTTAAACACAAACTCCAACCAAATAAAGAAACAATTCTTTCAACCAAAGAAACCAAATATCCAATACACATAATGAAACAAAAGAGGATTTTTCCGCACCATAGTGCACCCTACGGGGTTTTTTAAATCCAATTATCAACCCAGTTGTTATAATGAATTCGAAGGAAAAGAACTAAAGTTCATCTTAACGTTAACTGAATAAAGAATAAGAGTTTCCCGATCACACTGACCGCAACGCATACGGACTTTGTGAGGTTAACCTCAACGGCCCTAGAGTTAAAGAAATCCTCGACTATACTCAAAGTGTAGGGGATCTTGATGTCATTGTTCTCAAGTATGTTAATTAAATGTTAATTAGTAACATATGATTATCCATAAGCATGCATTGATATACATTCCTTTTTTATTAATCGCTGGCCAGATTGACTCTTTTAGACACTCGTAAATTTACCTCCAGTATGTATTCTCGTCTTTTCTATCTTTTAAGATAATAAACGTTTCTCTTCTTGTATGTATTTTGATTTTATTTTTGTCATGTGACTAGAAATGGGCTGTTTCATCAATTACACAGGCCAACACACATATTGGTGCCTGCGATTTTTTAACTGTTCCTGGGTAATTTTTGGATGCAGAATGTAAAAAAGTTCTCAGATTTGGTCTATCAGATCTAGTTTTGGAGATTTTTTAAAAAAATTGTGTATATATTTTACGTTATAACTGTTATAATATATAATATTACTATTGACAGTTAAAAAAACAAAGACACATGGATTTAAGTATTTATTGCAAAAACTTAATTTACATAATTACATTAGTCACTAATCACATAAAAATTTTCTTTTATACGACTTTCTAGAATGGAGTTTACTAGGGCAGTCTCGCTGAAGGCTCCAGCAGTAGTCCGCCATCATGTGGCTGTCCTATCGTCCTTGATAACGATCTTCCATAGTTTTAATATCCTGATGGAATCTTTCTCCCTGTTCTTCACTACAATCACCTAAGTTTTCTGGAAAACGATCTAGGTGGCTGTGGAAGTAGTGAACTATTATGCTCATGTTACAGCCGAGAATATTAAAATTTGAAAGCATAATTTCCACTAATTCTACGTAATTCTCTGCTTTATGATTGCCAAGAAAATTTTGTACTACTTGAACAAATGAACACCAAGCGTTTGATTCAGTCTCGTTCATTGATGTGGTGAATTGTGGATCTTTAACAAGTTGCCTTATTTGAGGACCATTAAATATACCAGCTTTTAGTTTTTCCGTGCTAATGCCAGGAAATTTACGTGATAAATACCCAAAACAATTTCCATCTCGATTTAAAGCCTTCACAAATTGCTTCATTAAGCCTAGCTTGATATGCAAGGGCGGAAGTAAGATTTTTTCTCTTGCAACCAAAGGTTCGTTGATAGTAGTTCCTAGTATAGGAACATTGGGTCAGGGACAATTCCAGGTCTCCATTTGGCTAATTACATTCTGGGAAATTTCTATTTTGACGATTAAGTACATATTTATCTCTTTATTTGTTGTCCTTTATTAGAAAAAAATATCAATTAACCTGTAACCTGTATCTCAAAAACTAGAGCTGATAGAAAAAATCTGGTGACATTTTTGGAATCAGCACATTAAAAACATCTAAAATCAGATGTTAGATTTCCGGCACCAAATTTTCTTTTTCATTTTGTTACCCTGTGTTATTATTACTATTATTAATGAATGCAACACAATTAACTATACTTCTTTTAAAATTTTCGACTATTTTAATGTAATCATATAGCTAACGAATTTTCAAAGTACGACTATTAAGTAATAAATAAATTCAGCAAATATCGACCTTACCATTTAGTAATAATATAATGCTATGAATCCTTCCCGTTTAATTAGAATAAATTATTGAGACGCTTAGGAAAATTTAGACTGAACATTTGATTACACTCTAACTTAATTAGAGGGGTTCGTTATAGTGGAAATGTTAATGGATGGATCCTTATTATTGAATTTGTATATTTAACACTTATACGAAATTTACATATTTAGATATGAAATCGGCAAATACATAAACATACATGGTATCATGATGCTAATTTGCTGACGAGTTAGACTAAGCCTTTAATAAGTACATTTATACAATATACAATATATCCCACCATAACATTTGTATATTGCCATTGATTCATTCATTGAACTGGATCTAAACACTAATTTTCTTTTATCTTTTTTCTCCACTTTGTCCTACTCTCCATAACTTCTTCAACTTTTCTTCAATTCAGCCCTTTTTCTGTCGGATATCTGCCTATTCATCATTCCATTTCACTATTGATCTTTCTTTCGTGCTCTGTAGATTTTTCATCTTTCAAATTTCTTTCATTTAGTTCTCTTACTCCCATAGCTTTTCTTACACTGTCCATCCTTGTTTTCTTAGGTTTTCTCCTTCTTCCATTCTCTACCGGAATCTATTTCATTATTTTTTTGATAACCTCTCGTTACCCGTCCTTTGCACGTAACCATATTAGATTAAATACCTTTCCTCAATGCAATTCGTAACTGATTTCCTTATATTCATTTGTTTTTTTTATTCCTTTATTTCAGATTCGTTATCATTTCAAAGCCATCGCTAATAGCCTCAATAAGCCATTTCCGTAGCTTTTGTATTTCTTTCTATATGTTCTCTTATCCGCCATATTTACGATCCGTTGTGTCGAGGTGTTTTTTTAAGAGCTTGAGAACTTAGAATCATAATGCAAGACAGAAATATTGTTGGAATGAAATTTTTTCTATTATAAACTGGGAAATAATTTCATGGCATTTATTTTTTAAATATGATTTTCAGCATGTCTGCCGCGGCTACGAGTTACATGGTTTATTCGATTAGTCCAATTTTTGACTATTTCTTCCAATAAATCTGGCCGTATGGTGCCAATGGTGGCTTGAATATTGGCTTCCAATGCTTCAGGAGTTGCTGATTTGTCGGCATAAATCAATGACTTAACACAGACCCATAAAAAGTAATCCAAAGGCGTTAAATCGCACGAACAAGGGAGCCAGTGAACAGGACCACTTCTGGAAATGAAGTTGTCACCTAATTGATTTTGCAATAAATCGATTATTAAGCGTGCTGTATGGCAAGTTGCGCTATCTTGTTGGAACCAAATGTCGTTGATGTTTAACTGAATAATTTTTGGAAACAAAAATTCAGTCAGCATGGCTTCTGGTCTTCTTCAAAACTTCGCGCTATAGCAGCAATGTTCTCTTCGGTACGCACATTTCTTTGTCTCGTTGATGGTTTTGAATTGAGAAGAGTAAAATTAGTGCAAAAACGATCAATAATAGCACGAATTGCTTGCTCACTAGGCCAATTATGCTGATCGTAAAGTGGACGAACTGCTCTATGAACTTCGCGAACAGATTTATTTTTTTTTGAAAGTAAATTTCCACAATTTTGAAGCGTTGTTCTGGTATTAAACGATTCATGATGACTTACCAAGCCTTACTGAACAGAAATGTCAACACAGTTTGATATTATCAGCTGTCAAACCATAGTTATCGATATCGATAGTTCTCATGCAGCTTAAAAAACACCCATTATATGTCGATGTGCTTTTTATTAAGTTCTCATCTTTAACATCGCAATGGAATAGGTCATTAGTTGTTGGAATTCCATTTAATAAAATGCACAAAGTCACTTGAAGAAGAACATGTTTGGATTTCATGTACCATCAACGAATTAATAAAAATTCATGTTTTTCTCACGCATAGTGGCTTTGTCATGTATGTAATACTAAAAGCTACGATACTTAGAGGCTAGATATTTTACAAATTATTCTTATCACAGAATTAGTGGGGACGGTCTATGAATGCATTGAATAAGTTTAAAAGTGAGGCGACATTTTAGCTGAATTCTTCATGGATCATACAGAAGAAGTAGTTCATGTAAAAAGTCAGCCAAAATTTGATATATTGGTCGGCACAAATGGGAACTAGAAAAGATTTTCTACAACATTTGCTATGGAAATCGAACTAAATAGTTCTATCAACTTTCTAGACATAATCGAAACAAGACTACAATAAACATGAATTTTGGAATTATCGTAAAGCACACACGTGGTTCCTATAATAAATAACAAATGAAACCACTCTACACAATTATAATTATACTCCTTAATATAAAGAACTTCCAAACGGAATTAAATTCGATTAAACAAATAGCAGTTTATAACGATTTTGACCCTATGAGAGTTGTTGAAGAAGAAACAACTGAAACAGGCTATAAATTTTGTAACGTTGTGCGTCATATACGATGCTTTCTAGGAGCATAGTAACGCCTTACAGTTTTGTAAACGGAAATTTATCTCGATTGAAAATTTTAAAACGAACTCTCGATAGCTATGGCTAACATAGATCGGGCTTAAAACTCGGTATAGCAACTAATTCAATAAACTAATGTGTTTAGTCAGACTGTAAGTAATACTAACTTTAATTATTTTAAATACTTTTTTTCTAATTACTCACATAAATATCACCTATTTATTAAGGATGACGTTACTGTGTGTCTTTTGATAGACGAAATTGGCAATGGTCTCGGTGTACTGCGTGGGTGAATATGACATTTACAACGTGCATTGTCTTTTCTCATTAAATAAACAAATAACGAAGGTAATTTTGATGGATGGATATTTAATTATCTGCTGATGATGACAACTTAGTCGCCGAAATACGTATACAAAATATAAAAATTAATGTGGAAAGGGGTTATAAAAGGTGTTCCAATAAGATATTTCATTTTCGATAGCTTTCTATTTTAACAGTTGTCATGACTCAACTTGTAACTACTTGACAAATGACAAGTAAAAACTACACCATTAATAAAAATGGAACGATTACGCTTCGACAACCCTGAAATGATTAAAATTCAGTACAAGAATGGTGAAAATTTCCCGGTCACAGTTCACAAAACTAAAGCATTTTTGGGTTGTCACGAAACACCTTCTCAGCCAGCAATTGTGAAACTGGTGCAAAAATTTGAGCTGTTGGGACAAGTTAGTGATATGAAGAATCGATCTCGTGCACGTCACTCAAGAACAACTGAGAATATTGTTGTTGTAGCCCATAATATTGAGGAAAACCCAGGTTTGTCCATTTCTCCTCGATCTTTGGAATTGGGCATTCCACAAACAACATTAAATCGTATTTTGCATAAAGACTTAGGTCTTGAGACTTTTAAGGTTCAGCTAACACAATAACTCACGCCTACCCACCAACGTCGTATCTTTGCTGATTGGGTCCTTGAAATCCATCAAACTGATCCGGAATTTCATTGAAAAATCATCTTGAGTTATGAGGGCCATTTTCACCTCAGAGGCTACGTTAACAAGCAGAATTGCCGCATTTGACTCTCGGAAAACCCAAGAATTATTGTTAAAGAGCCTCTTTATCCTCAACGTGTAACTGTTTGGTGCGGTTTTTGCGCTGGCGGCGTCATTGAACCTCACTTTTTCGAAAATGAAACCGGAGCAACTGTTATGGTGAATGGATTGCGCTGTCGAAAGATGATTAACGATTTTGTATGACCGGAATTCGAAGATATTGATATGGATATGGATATTGATATGGACGATGTTTCGAGTTTCTATTAATCGATTACTAAAAGCAGATTACAAGCAAAACATATATTTGAAATTAAATGTATATGACATATATAGGCAATATTTTCGTGGGTATTCTCGATACAATTTCATTGTGAATGTATTAATAAACTTAATTTTGACCCTTGAACTGATTTCGTACATAAACATCACACTAAAATTTGTATTCGAGAATACTCTAGCAATGATATGAATATTTTATAATATCCGCATTACAATTAAACTATAATCTTCCTATATTGAAGATCGTGTCATATCTTAAGTACTTAAATACTAACTTTTACCAACTTCTCCTTCACTAGTGTGTTGTTAAAATTATGCACCTTGATTTACTATAAATAAAAAAGATGCTTTGAGTAATTAATATGTAATATATAATATAAGATCATGACAATTAAATATAGAGGCAAAATACGTATATATTTATAATGGCGATGATTGCTTATCCATTGCATTCGATTTAAATATAATTTTAGTAGTTCATAAACAACCTTTCTGAAACTCATTACCTCTAACTTCTGAAAAAGGCTCGAGTGGTCTACGCTGTTAAATGTTAAAATAATCCAGCAACTGTTTTTGTCAGACAAGATATCTATCGTTATAGTAATCGTCATGTGTGTACTTATATACTAGCTCTAGTAGTTGAACGATCTCGAACATGCGCATTTTTTGACAACGTAATAATGTTGTTTTTTAAAAATTATGTGAAACGAATATACAGTGTGCGTTTTGGCTTTCAACGGTACAGATCGTGTGCGGAATTTGTTTTCGTACGGGTATTTTTGCCGGAATACATATACAGAATACGAAAATTAATGTGTTATATGTCAAGCTTCAGTAATTACAGTCTTGGAATTAAATATTTGTCTATGTATTTTAAAACCGCTGCAAATTCATCTTCTTATCTGATTAGAATTTTTGGCAAAGTCGTACTTATATCGATGTGATCTAGCCATCTTACCACGGTCAGTATAGATACATATGCTAGTCTGAGTTGTTTTACCTGGACGTTGCATTTGACGACGTGTTTCCGTATTTTGAAGCCTGTAGATAATTTTGCGATGAGAGAAAGAAAAGGATAAGAAGCAATAGGCGTCTAGGAGAGATTTTATTTTCCTTACTATAGGAAAATAATGGGACATATAAAAGAAGCCGAGTTAAAAAGAAAGCTTCCTTTCTTGCTTTTGTAGTTTCAAAGTATAATTAAAAGAATTCATCAATTAAATGTATATCTAACTACATAGAATCATTACAATAATTAAAATAAAGCTAAATAAAAACGAAAAACTTGCAGAAAAGTCAGTCAAGAAGCAGAAAAATATACTTAATAATCCAGAAATTAGCTTTAGAAGCCAAATGTAATCAATGATTAAATTTAATTCATAACTATAATCATGTTATGTACTTATAAATACTCCACTATAATAAAGCTTTTAATTAAAAGCTGAGGTTAATAGATTCTATCCCCACATCCAATAAACATATCGTAAGATCAAAGGCTGTTGTGGTCGTCCTCGCCCATAATTTTCTTATAAAAGCCCTTCGCATGGATGTGGCTTTTACTACGCTCATTGACGTGATATTCACATAGCATAGTAATTACAACTAGACACTTAATATGGAGAAAGTTTGAACTTATTAACTAATTAAATCGGCGGTGCATTTTCAAATAATTCTACCCCTTATATCTGCTAAGTAAATTGTAAATATTTAAAGAAAATTATTCTATTTCTAAACTATTAAGTTGTGGGAAAACTCACAGGGTGTTTTTTCTATTTTTGTTTTTGGACCCCTTCTATAATAGGGAACCAAGCCATACTAACACTGTTTTTTAGTAAACGCTCCTTAAGTTTTAACATACATATAAATTAATTATTGGCAATATAAAAGATTTTTACTTCCTAGTTTTAAAAAGTGCAAACATTTAATAAATAATTTTTTTAAAATTTTTCAAAATTAAAAAAAAAAATTGGCCGAGGAGTAATACAAACTACCCAAATACATCGCCCAACTCATCAAACACTACTCCATATATGATAAATATCGCTACTGACAAAAAGATGGCGCACCGATAGAGTCCTCGTTGTCAATAATTTTAGCCAACTTATTTATGGACCTAGAAACAAAAGGCTTAAACGACGGACCAAAGACCAGTTTATGGTTAAAATACGTGGATGATACTCTTGTGCTATGGCAGACAGAATCAAACAGCTTTCTAAACCACATAAACAGAATACATGAGAAAATAAAGTTTACTGTAGAAAACGCCGTTCATCGTACGAAAATACTCAGCAACAGATATAGCAACAGATAGTCACACCACCATTCAGTACAACTGAACCACAAAATAAGAACTTTAGCAATGAGATCGCGAGAACACGCGCACTCGGAACACTGGGCCCGTATTACTATCCGTAGCGAAGTTTATTTGTGAGTAAGTGATTAATGTGATTATCACAAAGCGGCAAGGCGTTTCTCTCTTACATCAAAGGAACAACGGACAGATTCGGACGAACTTTGAACAAGCACGATATGAAAATCATTTATACAACAGACAGGAAGGTATACGGTGACAATCAGTGACCTCTCCAAATAAAATGCAGTTAGAAGATCAACCCATTATTGAAAATGAGTCTGAAAGATTCACTGGTTTAAAGATTGCTTTTAATTTTGTTTCTAAGTAGTCTGTTGATGCCTTGTATATAGGATAGATGGGCTTTAGAGAGATAGTGTGATGTATATTGAGTAACAAATTGTAGGATTGCAGATTTTCACAACGAAATACTCAGCATACATCATTGGAGATGTAACCATGCAAGTGACGACAAAACGTCCGCAAACAAAGTACCGAGTACGAGATTCCAACCTGGAAGCTAAGATGAACAAAGTAAATAGTTTTATTTTAATATGTATTGAAGGTTTTCAAGGCTTTTAGTCAGAAATGCAAGCTATGTTTATAAATCAAATTATATATTACTAGCTGTACCCTGCGCGCGTTGCTACGCCACCAACTAAAATAAATTTGAAGGAAACACATTACGTAAATATTCAATTCATTTTGAGTTATTTTATTGATTTTGTTCATTTTGAAAAAATTGTGACATTGCAGCGTTTCGTTTCAATTTTATATTTATTGAAGTGCTGTGGGATACACAATATTTCTTGTTTTTCCATCTGGTGCGTAAACGAATATATCAGAAGGTTTTCCGACGCGTGAGCAGGCCACATAGAGCTGCCCATGTGAGAAGCATGGATTCTCCAAATTTAATCCACACACTTGCAACGATTGTCCTTGTGTTTTGTTGATAGTCATTGCGAAAGCGAGTCGTACCGGGAACTGCAAACGTTTGAATTCGAATGGCATATCTGTCGGGATCATTGGGATACGTGGCAACAGTACGTCTTCATCTTTGAATTTTCCAGTCAAAATTGTTGCCTCGATAACACTGTTCATCATTTTCTTGACCGAGAGTCTGGTTCCGTTGCAAAGTCGTGGTGAATTTATGTTTCGAAGAAGAATGATGGATACGCCAATTTTCAATGTAAGAACGTGTGGTGGCATGTCTGGCAAATCAAGCAAATTCAAGACTTCAGTTGGATAGTTGACAACTTCGTCTTGATTCACCACAGTATCGATGGGCTTATATGTTGTCGTTTCGCCGGGTATTCCATTCTGAAAGGTGAAGTTGATGGTATTGACATCGATGTTTTTGGCCGCTAATATAGCACGCGTACTGAGCCACTGATGATTTTTGTAGTCCTGTGCAACGTTTGGGAAAACTTTTTGCACCAATTCGTCTATGCTTTCTGTGATCTTACAAAAGTTTGCTGTCAAGGTGATACATTGCGTAGATTCATCAATTTTCATTCGCCCATTAATTGTTTTGCAAAATTTCCAATTGCAGTGGCGGTGGCGCCATCTGTCGAAAATTGGTCGTACCAACTTAGAAACCTTCGTGAGCTCATGCACAACTTTGCTAAAGGTCTTCACATGATCAAATGCATAGTTTACGATTCTATAAAGGGCATACAGACAAACATTCATTTATATATATATATATATATATATATATATATATATATAGATTTTATTTTTTACAAATAGAAGAATTACGAAATTAAACACCTAACCTCCTCTCAGGGCATAAGTTATTTAAACCAGAATAATGTAATACTACTAAAATTCCTATTAATCTCCTCGATGAAAGCACCAAGTATTCTAAATCTTTAGATATAATTAGTGCTTTTGCTTACATAAATGACATTTGAAACAAACTAATCCTTGTTCTCCGTATTTTACATTCTATCCATATTTCACCCTGCTTTTGATTTCTGAAGGCGGATTTATTGAAATTTTTTATCGGTTTATCAGTAACTTTATTCTATCCTTTCAATAACGACCACTAATCTTTCCATAGAAACTGAACAAAATATTTTGATCTATAAAAACGTGCGGTTGTTTATCTTGATTGTAAGAAGAAAGATGAGTTACTGTCGTCAAAGTATCCTCCTACTTCAATACTTTCCAATTTTGCGAAGGCCTATGAATAAATCCTATACTTTAGAATTTATAGAAATATTAAACAGTTTTTAATACAAGATCAATTTCATTTTTGGGCGAGCCACAAATTTGTGTAGCATTTGTCATATCTACAGCGATGTTCTGCATCTTGGGCACACACTTGACACCATAAGGTCTTCTTACCACAAATGGCCTTCGGCATTACATCTCCTGTAGAAATATATGTTTAAGTAAGTCAATAGACTGGACTATGTGTCGACTGTATGGTATGCCTTATACGGTTCGCAGGTAAATGCAATCGAACGCGTTCGACGTCGATTTCTGAAATTCCTTACTTTCAAATCTTTGGGCGTGTGTCCTGAGCACGGCGTAGATTACAATGTCATCTTGGAGGAGCACAATGTCCAACCACTGGAGGAATGCAAATCGAGACACAGTGCTCGTTTTATTTACAAGCTGGCGAATGGTCGGATTGATTATTCAGACCTACGGACCAAACTAAACTTCGCAGTTTCTCACTCCTTCTCCAGAAGCGCTGTCACATTTGTCTACGATACGCCGAAGATGAATCTCCTCTGGAAGGCTCCCCTGTATCGTATCGCTGATCTCCAACAACTCTACAGTGATATTTTTGACGGTTCCCTTACTTCTTAATTTTCGATTATTTTAAGTTATTAAATGTTTAGTGATATTATTTTTATTTTTACATTATTAATTACTTTTGAAATTTATTTTTACTGTATGTGCTTCGTCTTATTTGTATTGCAGTGCTTTGTCCTATAATTGGGTACGCCTATTCGGCAATAAATGTATTATTATTATATGCTGACGATACTTCAATTGTTGTACCCCTGTGAAAACCGATATATTGCGCAATAATTTGTAAAAAGTTCTCCATGACTTTCATTGTTGGTGTCACAAAAACAAATTAATAATTAATATGAAAAAAAAATAAACTAATTCTATTTAAACATAAATTACGTTATAAAAATGATGAGAATCTTACTATTAACTTCACTTACTATACATTTGAATCTACTTTAACGGCCTCATTTTTAGGAATAAATGTGGATTATACTCGTAATTTGCATTAAGTTGCGCATATTGGAGTATACGCGAGATTAAATTCTGCTGACTTATCAATATGGAATTTAAAATTAAAGAACTTTTCGGATAGAAAGTCTCTTTTAACTGTTTACTATTCCCTTGCCTATTCAATATTAAATTGGAATATAATTGTATGGCCACAATCTATCGAATGTCAGAGCCTTCATTATACACAAAATGAATAGTGCGGGTAATCGGGAGCCAGTGAATACTTCTCGTCGAATCTTACGTGATAATGCATTATTTACATTTATATAGATTTATATTTTTTAAGTTGCTGCACTGTATTTCTTGTATATGTTATTCATGTTCCTCCGGCAAAACTGTTTAAGATTTTGAGTACTTTTTGGAGGCTTTTGAATTGTTCAATATGAATGTTAATGGAGAGAATGTTGTGATTGTGGGAGATTTTAATGTTACACATTTTAATAACACTGCCATGGAGGACTCGCGTAGTAACATATTGAACAACTTCATTGCATTTAACAATTTACATCAATTTAATGAAATAATTAATGTCAACCAGGGGTTGCTAGAGTTGGTTATATCTAATATGGTTTTAGAAGTTAGTAAAGACGAGGTTCCTTTGCTGGAAGTAGATGCGCATCATCCTGTATTGAATATCAATGTTTCGTGCCATGAGGCTTATGTTGGTATGCCTTCTAATCGTATGTGTAAGGCTTATAACTTTAGAAGGGCGGATTTTGTTGATCTGTATGGCGCGTTGGCGGCCATTGATTGGTCCTTTCTGTATGTTGCGGTGAATGTGGATTTGGCATGTGGTTTATTTTACGATAAACTATATTTGATTTGCATGTTCCCCTGCACGTTGCTAGATCGGGGAGGTATCCGTTTTGGTACAACAGTGCTATAATTGGGAATATTAAATTGAAGAGTTATTATTATAGACACTTCAAAAGAACGGGGAATCCTGATTCATTGAATTGTTTCAGATCTCTGAGAGCTGCCATTAAGAAGCAAATTAAAAGTGCTTACAGAGATTATGTCTCTGGCATTACTGTTAAGCCCCGAAGATTTTGGTCTTTTATTCAAAACAAAAGAGGCCGTTCACGGATCCCTGAATCTATTTGCTATGGTTTTGCTGATTATTTTTCTAGTATTTATGTGCCCTCTGGGCCTAATAATTTTCGGTACTGTTGCTCCAATGTTCCATTCGCTGGCATTTCCTCGGTGCAGGAGGCTGAGGTTCGTTCTGCGATGGGGAAGTTGAAGAACAAAATGACATCTGGACCCGATGGAATACCAAGTTTTGTTCTCCGGGACTGCGGGGTCGTGTTTGCCCGTCCATTGGCTCTGATTTTTAACCTGGCACTAACGACGTCTGCATTTCTGGACACGTGGAGGGTGTCTAGGTTGTGTCCTGTTTTAAAGAACGGTTCTCCGTTTGATGTGACTAACTATCGACCAATCTCAATTTTAAATAATTTTGCTAAGGTATTTGAAAAGGAATATACCTTTGTGTTTATTCTCTCGTTAGAAACTATATATCACCTTTCCAGCATGATTTCACGGAGGGAAGGGCAACTACTACCAATCTTACCTATTTTACACAATTCACTTCTAGTATCCTTGATGCCCGGGGCCAAGTTGATGTTATTTATACGGATATTTCTAAGGCGTTTGATCGCATGGATCACGCAATGTTGATTAGGAAGCTGAGCTCGTTTGGATTTAGTGATTCACTCATTCACCAAATTGAGTCCTTTATTATTTCTGCTTTTCATTAACGATTTGCTTGAGACAGTGGATTGCAATAGGTGCATTTTTGCCGATGACTTGAAAATTTAAAGTGTAGATGATGTGGATGGCTGTGACCGCTTGCGGTTGGAGTTAGATGGGATTGCTGATTGGTGTGCGCTAAACAATTTGCAGATGAATGTGGATAAATGCAGAGTTGTAACATATACGAGGAGGGTTAACACAGTAATCTATAATTGTACATTTAATGGTCTTTCTCTTGTTAGATGCACTGAAATAAAAGACTTGGGTGTTTACTTTGATTCCAAGCTTACCTTTGTTAAGGTCTTAATTTTCTTAATTATGGGTATGTTTGTATGACTATATTTGTATTCATTTATATCTTCATTTTCACTTGTCTTTTTTTAATGCACTGTGAACATTAATTAGGTTACTATTGTTTGATTATCTGACGATTTGTATTTTTTTAATATTTTTTTGTCTTGTTATTGGATTGTAACAATCTGTAACAAGTGTAACAATAAAGACTTATTATTATTATTATTATTATTATTATACGTATGCGTATGTCAAAAATTACCAAACTAAAACAAAAATTAAAGTTTTACTTATTTTAAAAGCTTATTACACAGCGAGAGAATTCTCTTTGGACCATTAATGATCGTTCCTTTATTATATTTTCCCTTATATGACTCTATATTTGATAATTTTTCACTTTTGCAATATTCTTAGTTATTTACTGTTTGTTTTTATGACGTCTCACATCCGTATAAATAACGAAAATGATGAATAAATGTTATTATTATCTAAACATAGCTGCTTAGTCTTAGGGCCACCATTTGGAATTTAATACATAAGTATATACATATATACATAATTCTTATCAAAGTACATATGTATATAAATTTTATTGTTAAGAAATCCTTACAGTACACGTGGTGTTTGATACCACATTATTTTTCATCAGATATATGTATTTAAAAGGTATATAAATTTTATTTTTAAGAAATCCCAACAGTACACGTGGTGTTTGATACCGCATTATTTTTCATCAGATATATTTAATACTGTTATTAATACTTTTTTAAATATACTCAAGTGGACGATACATTATCAGATACTAAAATATTAAATTCTCACAATATATTATTAATAAATAATAGCGTTAGATTATAAACACATTAGAATAACTAGTTGAAACATGATCAAAGAGGGCTGTTATATATATATATATATATATATAGTCATATTTGCATGACAGGAGACTATATGTGTGCTATAATGGGCATAAATCTTATCATTTTAACGCAACTTCGGGTGTGCCTCAGGGCTCGAATTTAGGACCGCTTTTATTTTGTATATACATTGATGATTTGACATCAGTTATTGCGTCCAAGAAGTTGCTTTTTGCTGATGACTTAAAAATTTTTATCTCAATCCAAACTATGAATGATTGTGTCATCCTGCAAAGTCAACTAAATATAATTAATGATTGGTGCGAGAGTAACTGTTTACAGTTGAATTTACCTAAATGTAGGATTATGACATTCACAAGGAAGCTCAACACAATTAGGTACGACTATTCATTGCATGCCACTTCACTAACAAGGACTAATCTAGTCAAAGATCTTGGCGTTCTATTTGATGAGAAACTCACGTTTGTCAACCATATTGAAAACGCCGTCTTATCTGCGAAGAAGTCATTGGGTTTTGTTATACGCAATTGTAGAGCTTTTACTTCTATACTAGCAATGAAGTCTGTATTTTTCATTCCTTAGATCGAAACTTGAATATGCGATTTTGGTATGGTATCCCTACTATCATGTCCATAAGAACATTTTGGAAGATGTGCAGCGACAGTTTTTAAAATATCTCTCCTTTCGAATTGATGGATTTTATCCAGCACAAGGTATTGACCAGTTGGAACTACTGCAACGGTTTGATGTCACCTCGCTAGAACACAGGCGCATTTCTATTAGTTTAATATTCTTATATAAACTTGTACATAATGACGTCGATTGTCCTGCTCTTCTTCAGGAATTGAATTTTCATATTTTCCTATTGTCGGTCGGTTCGTTATCACGCGGCATTTTCCTGCCCACCCTCTAGAACAAATGTAATGTTAAAGTCGCCTCTATATGTAATGCGCAATAACTTTAATAAAATATTTTATAAGGGAGATATACATAATGACTCCATTGGCGCCTTACTCAGACTAGCAATTGAGGACTAGTGGGGGGAATTGCTGGGTTTTCACTTTTTCTTTTCTTGTTTTTGAACTTTTACATGTATTTTTTTTCTTCAGTCCGGTACTTATTTGTAAAGAATTATTATATTTAGTTATTACTTAGGAAATTTTATATTTGCGTTTAGTTCTTCTTGAACATTTGTGTATATATGTAATCGATTTTGTCCTGTTAATGAAAGAAATTCTGTTGGGCAAATATAAATAAATAAATAAATATAACCCCTTGCCGTATTAATTTTCGTATTATGTATACGTATTTCGAAAACTAAGTTGTTATCATCGGGTATTTTTACCGTAGTTTTCCAGGTGCGACACTGTTTAATTGTCTGCTGATGATCACAACTTAGTGGTCGAAATACGTATACAGAATACGAAAATTAATGTGGCAAGGGGTTCTATATCAACCTTCTGAGATCAAGTTAATCAACCACAGGCTCTATCAAAATTACCTTCACTTGAAACATGGAATATCATTTTTAATTTGCCTTCATTGTAGATTAAAATAAAAAATTTTAGATAAAAATCGATAATTAGTTACGAGCATACAATCGAATTCAAAAGAGAATATAGTTACCTTTTTGAACTGTATCACAATCCGTACACATAGAATTTATGCAGCGTAGGGCAAAAAGTCAATCAAAAAAGCACAGTTGATAATTACTAATAATAATGCAATTAATTTTATTCATAACTTTACTCATGCGGTATAAAAGACGTGTCAAAGCAATATTATATTAACTATAATTAAATTAGAACTATTAACGTTTTTTCTACTTCTGAGAGCTGTTCATGTGCTCAGAAGTTGCAAGATAGACACTGAACCCAGTTTTCTCCGCGAGAATGTTTTAAGAAACGTACATTAAAAAAGTACAAAATGCATCATGACTTCCAGGAAATATTTTGCTCAAATTACTAACATTATCTTCATTATTTTCGACACCAAAATTGTAGAATATTCAAACTCAACATCAGAAGATTCTTCGAATATGGTACAGTAGAGTCAGTAAAAGGTGATACTAATATAGTCTCACTAATTGATGAGCTAGTAGTAGATTTAGAGCTGGATTATTTTCTTCCATCTCATGTTTTCGATTTCGTAACTAATTCGTTTGAACGCTTGATTTTGTTGGCCCCTTAACAGATCCAGCTTCGTCAGCATTGAATTGTAGAATCACAGATTTAGTTTATTCGAAATACTGAGAATAATACAAACTCGCCTCTAACTATGTTCTCCAACGTTTAAGAATAAGCTCTGGTAATTTCAAAATATATAATAATAATTTCAAAATTCTCGAGTTCGTTTGGAAGAACTGAAAAACGCCTTTTCAATATTTGCGTATCCACGCCTGGAAAGCATTCTCGAATATTTTATGTCATAACCACGAAATTTACATGTCACAAGTAAAAGTCTTTCTCAGTTTTCTTTAAGAAAATGGCCCACAAAACACAGTACCATCGCTCATAAGCATCAACGATTGATTAGTTGAAAGTTGAAATTTGTGTAGCGTATACTGTGGCATTACCCCTTTTCTAAACTTTTGCCAGATAATAAAATCGGAAATATCGGTTTAAAATGCTTCAGTATACGTTGTTAATATGTATGTACAAGAGAATTTTTTTTGATCCGTTTTTATCAATCAATCAATGATCAATGGAAATTCAAATTATAACATATGTATTGAAAATGAAAATATTGAAAAAGTAAAAGGAATAAAATATTTGGGTATAATAGTGGACGATGATTTGAGTTTCATATCGCATTTTGAATATGTTTGCACAAAGATATCGAAAAAAATTGCATTTTTGAGAAGAATCCGCTATGGGGTTACAACTGTCACTGCAACTATTATCTACAACACAATTATAAAACCGCATTTTGAGTACTGCTTCACGATATTATTCTTAGGTAATCAGCAAATGAAAGAAAGACTACAGAAATTACAAAATAAAAGCATGCGCTGTATTCTGAGATGCAACAGAATGACACATATAAGTGATATGTTAAATAAGCTACAGTGGCTCTCCATCAATCAACGACTCGTTATAAGCACTCTATTATGTACTTATATTTAAAATTAAGACAGGAAATATGCCAAACTATATGCAGCGATATCTGGTCAATGTAGCTGAAGTCCAACCATACAATTTGAAGAACGCCAACGATTATGGTAGCAAGAAGTTTTTGTCAAAATGTTATATTTTACAAAGGTCTGAAAGTTTTCAATGAAATGCCTCCAGAAATAAAAAATGAAATAAATTATTATGTATTTCCGTGGGATTATTGATTATGTCAAGAGAAATTTTAAAACAATGTTAAGTACCAATCATTTTTGAATTTAGATGTATACTTTTAATTTAATATATGTTTTTCGTGAAAAATTTTAATATTGTATTTGGTTTGAAATTGTATACCTATGTATTATATTAAATAGCAACAAGAAATGCTAAATAAATCAATCAATCAATATAGTCAGCTATATGTTACATATTTGTTGGTACATAGATACATATGTACTTACTACAACGAACTTCATCCTGCCGCGCTGATAAAAATTAACCATGTAGGTTATGAATCGTTCCATGTGATCTACAACCCTTACATCCACCAATCTTCACTTCTCGCCTAAGGTCAGCTGCAACTAAGTTATATGTGATTGTTACGAGTTTATCATTCAAGAAGGCGTTTTCTACTATGTATTGTTTACGTTTTTATTCTCTTATTTTCGTGTTAATATAAAACTATTTTCGTAGACGTTAGAAGTAAGTCCCTTTGATATAAAAGTCAATCCTCCTATATCCAGATTAGTGTAGTTGCAGTGGTCTAGGTATATCATTTACTGTCTTCGTTTGTTAATACCGATTAATTCATAAAATTTCGAACTCCTCGGACATTCTCAAATAGTTGTATAACTGTACTTGCACTCGCTTTTGGCCCTCTTGTAAGCACGCCTCAAAACGTTTTCCATATATATTTTGTTCTTTTCTAACTTATTGGAAGCATACACATTGGTTTATACACTTATATTGTATTAGGCAAAAAATATTAGTTTTATTAATATTATAAGTATTAGAAGATAAGTATATACATTAACATTACTGATAATGTTAGTATTGTGTATTTGTATATACATGTAAGTAATACTTCATATTGTAATGACTGTACAATAATACGTTATCTATCTCGAACTTTTGCAAGTGTTGATTAATGAGTCTATTGTCTACTATTGTTGTGTTTCTTAAAAATTAAATAATGCTAACATAAGCGATTAGCAGAAAATAAATTGGAATGAGGTTGTGTGAGCTTCAGTCCTTGCAATGAAAGCAAAGCGTTATTAATAATTATCTAAATGTATTGTAATCATTAAAAGTGGTCAACGAAAAATAGTAAGTTTTTTAAATTTGAAGTATTTTATTGTCCCTTATGATAGGGTTTTATTAGATTAATTTTTTTCTTTGCTTTTTGCGAAACTTTTTTTATAATAAACTCCTACAAAAGTACACACGAGGAAATAATTACTATTACAAATAGAATGAAATAAGAGACTATATTATATAAATTCTTATGATTTATATTCGTAATTGTATACTGACTCATAGCAAATAAAAATACTAATACAAAAAGGTAACAAGATATACTTCTTTTTATTGTAAATAAAATATTACTATTATATACTACTATATACTCTATTTCATACTATTTACGAGATCCTAATGATGATCACACTATCTGGGCCAGCCTGTATAAAATGTTCGTAGTCTAAGATTTATTTATTTAGTGTATGGATTCTTTACAATAAAATACAAAGTGTAGAAAAAAAGGAGCTTACATAAAATAGACAAACTCACTCCACTTTTAAATCGCGTAACATTGTTTTTGAAGTACTTCGTACCTGAGGGCCTCCTAGAGAGGCACAATGAGAAAGTTTCGTGATCATATATCATATGGTTTGCCTTAAAAATCCATAACTTGGAGGCTCTGTTCTACTTCATTAATATAAAATATCTGTACATTTGCTATCTCCTGCGCGAATGCGATTTAACCTTTCCTATACGGAGAAGTCGGTGTCAGTTAAAACCAGTAGTGAGAGTAGTTATTCGAATATAATCTTGCTCTGCAGAGGGTCTCTACATCTGAATCCATTGCTTCACAACATTATGGTTAGATTTACCCAAAATTGTATCATGCAAAATGCTATTGATTCAGAAGAATATTATTTCATATTTACCTAATTTAAAAGTACTTTCTTTTCAGGAAACAATGGAGATCACTTGGTTGGAGATTTTTGCAGTATTACTATGCTCATTGGCTTCTTTAATCTATTTCATTAAGTGGAATTTTAAATATTGGGAGAACAGGAATGTACCATACTTAAGGCCCAGTTTACCTATGGGAAATTTCGAAGCACCATGGGCAATAAAGAAAGGTTTCCATGCTACAGTAACCAATATTTACAACGAGTTTAAGGCAAAGGGATACAAATATGGAGGCATATTTTCTTCTTTGAGACCAGTTTTCGTTCCAGTTGATTTAGAATTGCTGAAATGCATTATGATTAAAGATTTTCAACATTTCGTCGATAGAGGTGTGTACTACCACGAGAAGGCAGATCCATTAAGTGCACATTTGTTTAGTATAGAAGGTGACAAATGGCGATCATTAAGAACTAGATTAAGCCCCACATTCACGTCGGGTAAAATGAAATATATGTTTCAAACTGTCATGGATTGCGCAGCTGCACTAGAAAATGAAATAGATAAACTATGTCTTCACAAACAACCTGTTGACGTAAAAGAAATTGGTGCTCTTTTTACTACCAATGTAATTGGTTCTTGTGCATTCGGATTAGACTGTGATGCCTTCGCAAATCCTGATAACGAGTTTAGAAGTCATACTAGAAAACTTTTTAAAGGAAGTCTCGCCAGAACCGTAAGATTGTATGCTCAACTTAGTTTTCCAAAACTTTGTAAGGCATTGTGGGTGAGAGCTTTTCCAAAACATATGACGAACTTTTATATAGACGTAGTAAGAAACATAACTGCACATAGAGAATCGGGTAAAGTCAAAAGAAACGACTTCGTTCAATTACTGGTTGATATTAAAAGTGGTGCAAAAGGCGGGGAAGAAACGTTTACGTTCGAAGAAATTGCTGCACAGGCCTTTGTCTTTTTCCTGGCTGGATTTGAAACATCGTCTTCTACAATGACTTTTGCCTTTTATCATATGGCTAGAGATCAAGCAATTCAAGACAAAGTACGCGAAGAAGTTCGCAATGTATTACAGAAGTACGATGGCAAAATAACCTATGAAGCCGTAATGGAGATGACCTATTTAAGCCAGGTTTTTGATGGTTTGCATAATTACTTTATTACTTTCTATTAGTATAGTATTTACTGATTTTACTTAATATACTAGTCTATCAATGCAATTGACTAAAGTACTTAATAACAAATTAACTTAATTTATCATTTTAGAGACATTAAGGATGTATCCCATTGTGGCAACATTAGACAGAATTGTGACAAAAGATTTTAAAGTACCCGGAGAAGATCTTATTCTGAAAAAAGGTACAAAGGTACTAATTTCATTACAAGGTGTGCAACATGACCCGGAATATTATCCAAATCCACATAAATTCGATCCAGAAAGGTTTTCACCAGAAAATAAAGCCAATCGCCACATCTGTGCGTATATGCCATTCGGCGAAGGACCCAGGATCTGCATTGGGATGCGCTTTGGCATAATGCAAGCTAAAATTGGTATGGCGTTGATGTTAAAGAATTACAAGTACAGATTGAATTCAAAAAATCCTGAAATGAAGTTACACAATCAGTCGCTACTTTTGTCACCTATTGGAGAAATTTTTTTGGATATAGAAAAGGTTAATTAATATATTCTAACGTTATTTAATGTGTATAGAGTATCCCCAATTTATTCTTGTACTGTCACATTTGTTTATGTATTATTACACTAACAATCTATGTATTTATTTTGATAATATTATGTATCTGCAATATATGCATATGACAAATAAATTATTCTTAATTCGGGTATTTTTAATAAAGGCATCGATAACATTTTACATTATGTAAATAATAATTGTTTAAGCTAATGCTATGACCTTCATTCTGCATACGTTGAGCAACATTTGATTTACCGGCTCTATTGTATCTAAAGTAAACTAAATTCATCATTAACAGAATTATGTGTGGCAAGTTCGTTTTTTGTTTGATAATTATGTAATCTATAATATATTTTTGCTTAGGACTTGGTCTTTTCCATATATGTAAATCGATATATGTACACCTTTAACTGCATATCCTAGTGCTATCTGCTTCTGGGTTTCCGGGCTGAAACCGCGTCATTTGTATGTCTGCCGACGTTTCGTACCCATTTGTGTGGGTTTTGCGTTCTGTAATGCTATACAACATAAAGGAACAATACATAAGCGATTTCGAATTGAAGAAAATAATAATGCCATAATTATAATAATAGTAATCTAGTATCTATAAGAAGGCATTACAAATTACAAAAAGCAAATATTAGAATTTTTAAAATAGGCACACGTATGCGACACATTTTATTGGCATTTAATCCGAGAGAACCTCAGTTTATCTAACAACAAAACAAAACCACATAATAATAGATGGAATCAATATTAGTACAGAGATATTGCAAGGAGATTCCTTGAGTGTCATGCTTTTATTTATAATTTAATCAACTGTGAAATATGCTAATTAACACAACCTATGGATTCAAAGTTAAACATCAAAACACCCTGTTAGACACAATAAACCATTTACCCTACATGACAAATATAAAATTATTGGCTTCACATAAATCATAATTGCAAACAATTTTCTTTGCGGAAGTGTCAATTGAGAACTTATTCAATTTATTAACATATATATATATATATATATATATATATATATATATATATATATATATGTGGGATCCTGGTTCCCGAACACACCCCGATACAAGTCAGTGACTAACAAGACGTTGAAGAAGTAAGACGTGTGTGTGTGCGACTGCGAAGACGACGACGAACAATAACTTATATGATGATGATTAATATATTATATTAATCATCTATGTTATTTAGTTTTAATACAATACTTCTCGTTGATATATCGTTTAGTTATTTACCTACGAATACTAAGAACCTAAAATCATACGGGACAATCATACCCCACACATATATATATATATATATATATATATACTGCCTTAATCACTAAGTTTGATATATAACCCCTTTCCACATTAAATTTTGTAATTCTGTATACGCATTTCGACAATCAAGTTGTCATCATCAGCACATAACCGCAAAGTGTTGCACCTTGTAAACCACGGCGAAAAATACCTGTACGAAAATAAACTCCGCACGCGATACACACCGTTGAGAACCTAAACGAAAAAATGAACGACGTTTTAAATGATCTAATGGCTTCAGTTCCTGTGTTATTTGAACCTTGTATGCCTTCAGAGCTAAGTCCTTGTGTAAAATACGCCATGTTGTTGATCCACTAAATCCAAGTTGTTGTGAACATCATCTAATGGATATTTCAGGATCTTCAGCAACACTTTCACGAACCAAACCAATATTTTCTTGTGAACGACCACAACGACTGTATTTTTCACTTGTTTGATCTTCCACAGAACCGGTCTCTTGAAATTTTTTAATAATTCGACCAATAGTGCTTTCAGATGGACGATTACGTAAACTATAAAATTCACATAATTTTCTAAAAACACTTTTCAAAAATCGCTGATATTCATAAAACAATTCAACAACTTGAACGCATTGTTGTACCGTTTACGAAGACATTTTTATGAATGTCATACATCACACTTTTTAAATGCCCACATACCCAGACAAATTCAGAGTGCCATCTATATTTTATTTATTCTTAAAAAAACGCGCAATTTGAAACAGCCTTTATATATATATACAGTGCGTATCAGCCAAATGGAATAAATTCGATAATAATTAATTGAAAGGGTGTTCGAAAAAACGCTCGGACACGTCGATTGGGATTTTTAGTTGTGTATTTTTTTAAATAAAAAGTTTATATACAGGCTGTGTCATGTAAAAGTGGTCAATACCAACTTTCTTATTTTAAATGCAACACCCTGTCAAATATTAAATTTTTGGATTCTCTAGAAAATTTCAGACATATTTCATGTACAATATCCTATACCTATCTTCGACTGTTTCGGAAATATTAAATGTTTTCAGATTAATTTGAAAAATTTTTGATAATGTAAAAAATAACAAGAAAAACATTAATGTCACTGTAGGAGATGTTCAAAGTGTTCGCCGCAAACGTCTTGACAACATCCTAATCTTAAATAAAACTTTTTTCTAACATTGCTCAACATCTCAGGTGTGACCGATCTAACCGCAACTATTATTCGTCTTCTTAAGTCAGCTAAATCGAGGGGTTTAGTTTTGTATACTATACTCTTGACATATCCCCATAAGAAGAAGTCTAATGGCGTTAGATCAGGGGATCGTGCTGGCCTTTCCATCGATCCCCGCCTACCTATCCACCGATTCGGGAATATTTGGTTGAGGTACTGCCGGACATTGATTTGGTAATGGGGTGGTGCTCCGCCTTGCTGAAACCACATCGTATTTGCTGGAACTTGTGGGTTTGCTAGATCAGGATATAAGTTTGTCAAAGCTGGCACGAGATTATTTTGAAGCAATGCTAAATAATTGTCGCCATTCAAATTTCCATCAATGAAAAAAGGACCTACGATATGATCTCCAACAATTCCTGCCCAAACATTAACCTTCTCAGGGTATTGCGTATGTTCTTCCCTCATCCAGTGAGGATTTTCCCTGGACCAATAGCGGCAATTTTGACGATTAGCATGACCGTGAAGCGTAAAGGCACACTCATCAGAAAATAAAATATGTTCTAATTGGATCACATTGTTATCTAACATTGTCATCATGTGTTCACAAACATACGTTCTCCTATCAAAGTCGTCTTCCATGAGCTCCTGAATTGGTATAATTTTATAGGGATGCATTTTATTTCCTTTTAATGTGCGAGTAATCGATGAATGGCAAACATCGAACATTGACGCTGCTTGTCTACTAGAAGTATGCGGGTTTTCTTCAAACTCAAGCACAATATCCAGTTTGGTATTATTACTTACTGCATTCGCAGCTGCTTTTTTTATTTGCCTTACATGTCCAAACTCGCGAAACTACTTTTCTATTTTACTAATTGTTCCTTGGGATATAGGCGGCAAATTTGGAAATATCTCATAAAATAAGTGAGCAACTTTCATTTGTGTCCGTGTGTTATCTCCATAACCAATCATCTGCAGAATTGTTATTTTGTGCATTTCTGTTAAAATTCAAACAGTTATAACACTGACAACACTATGACACTGACAACACTAAGGCAAGGTATTTTAAAACGAAGTACAAGTACAATTAAAGATTTTCACTTAATAGTTCGATAAACAAACCATTATGTGAAAATCTTATTTTAATTGTAAACAAAATTATTAATCTGAAAACGTTTAATATTTCCGAAACAGTCGAAGATAGGTATAGGACATTGTACATAATAATAATAATAATAATAATAATAATAATAATAAGAAAACTTTATTGTCCAACAGTGAAACACCATTAACAGGACAAAATATAAACAACCATAGAAAATTAAATAAATGCAGATTGCCATACCCTAAATAAACACAATAAATAATTCATACAAAATGAAGAGTTAAAGAACATATATATATATATATATATATATATATATATATATATATATATATATATATATATATATATATACAACATGTAAATATAACAAAGTAAACTAAACAAAAATGGTATACCATACATAATAAACTCATAAATCAAGTCAATGAAACGGGTCATCATAAAATTGCATGAAATTCCGTGACATATGACCAATCGGTGACTTAGCCAAAACATTAGTTCTCGCCCTAGGAATTCCCAACAAGTTACTGGAACGGGTGTCACGGCCCGGCACACGAAAATTAACGCACCTGAGTAAGGTTGCACTGTCAATGGAATTTGTTAATAGATTGTGCATAAATCTGGCACTGTACATATTGCGTCGATTAGATAGAGACCGAAAGTCGTGCTGATCCAACAAGCTTGTGTAGTCAACCCCACGGTCAGGGTAATGACTACTTACCCTAAAAGATAAGTATTTTAGAAATCGTCGCTGAACACGCTCTATACATAAATCGAGATGGAGATAACATGGAAACCAAATTAATGATGCGTACTCCAACTTGCTCCGCACCAGCGCAAAGTATACCGATTTTATAGCTTGGATATTATTAAAACCACGACAGGATCTAATAACAAAGCCAAGCGACCTCGATGCAGACAAGCATATCGAGGAAATATGCCCAGCAAATGTAAGCCGCGAATCAAAAAGCACTCCTAAATCCCGCACCCTTGACACTCTTGCTATCGGCCCAGATCGGGCCAAATAATTATAAATACGAGGCTGGCTACATTTACAGTAGGAAACCACTGAGCACTTGTTAATGTTCAAAGAAATATGGTTCAATGCGCACCATTCGTCTACTAACCGAAGGTTTGTCTGCAATTTAATACAGTCAGCCTCCATGTTGACAATATTATAAATTTTTAAATCATCCGCATAGCACAAGTACTCACAGTTCAACCCACATAAAAGGTCGTCAATATAAATATTGAAGAGTAAAGGGCCAAGATTCGATCCCTGTGGTACACCCGAAGGAACTGGGAAGGAGCTCGATGAGTAGCCATTATAAAAAATATAAGCACGTCTGTCTATTATGTAGGAAGAGACCAGTTGCAAAAGCCCAGGGCAAAAACCGATACGATCAAGTTTGGCCAAAAGCAGGTTATGGTCGATGGAGTCGAAAGCTTTAGAAAAATCCGTATAAATAACGTCAACCTGCTTTCGCTGATCCACAGCATCACACAGATATTGTGTCATTTCCGCAAGGTTCGTCACCGTAGATCTCCCACTCATAAACCCATGCTGACGCGCGGACAAGTAAGGCTGTACACTCCTATAGATCCTAGAATATAATATGTGTTCCAAAACTTTAGCAAAATTAGAGAGAATATTAATCGGCCTGTAATTGGCAATATCGCAGCGATCTCCTTTTTTAAACACAGGAATAATTTTACTCATCTTCCAGGCGTCCGGAAACACAGATGCATTAATTATCATGTTAAACAAGATGGCAAGGGGATAGGACTAAACTGTAGCACAATCGCGCACCAAGAAGCCGGGAACGCCATCCTCACCAGACGTCACACCGGATTTAAGTTTACGTACACTTAGCAATACATCATCTTCGGAAATGCTTCCCACATTAAATGAGGGGCAATTGCCAAACAATACTGGAGATACCACCGCACTCGGACGAAAAGCCCTGGAAAACTCACGAGCAAACACATCAACTATTTCCTGAGGGTCAGTAAATTCCTCGTTTCCGCAGAAAACACGACCAGGAATTCTTGATGCACATCTCCTACCATTGATGAACGACCAAAACGCTCTAGGATCATCTACAATTTTAGATTCTAAACGCCTCTGATAAGCGTTATATGAGGCATGCGTATCACATTTAACCAATCGTCTCAATCTCTTAAATTCACTGTAAAAGTATTCAGATTTTGTAGACTTCCATTTTTTAAAATAATACTCCTTCATATGCACAAGATACCTAATCCGGCCATTAAACCACACAGGATATTGACGGCGAGACGATCTTACCCTAGGCACAAAACGATCGAACACAGAATAAATTTTGCTGTAGAAACCATCGACAGCAAAATTCACATTGCTACAGCTTAAAAGAAAAGACCAGTCAATAGCAGCCAAATTTGTATACAAAGCTGTCAAGTCAGCTGCACGAAAGTCATATCTCAAATTACTGTTGGAAGGGAAGTTGACCCTCGCAGGTAGAGTATCCAAAGTAAGAGTGATAGAGAGAGCAGGATGATGCGTATCCTCAGGAACTATCGGCATCGGATCCCTAACTACTTCGAGATCACAATCCAAATTAGACAGTATTAAATCCAGTGTTCTACAGTTATCATTAATAATTTCATTGAATTGACGTAAGCCAAGTAATTCCATAAACTGCTTAATAGTTGCAGATCTCCTATCCACATAGTTAGTAGAATTGTAACAGGGAGCATTGAAGTCACCGATAATAATTAGATGTTTACCCAGTAGAAGAAGACCAAGCGCATCCAAAAAGGATTCATAATCATCACCATTAACATCCGGAGGAATGTAAATATTAACAAAATATATCGGAATTGATCCAAAGCAACACCTGCAGATGGTAAGATCGACGATCGGCACCAAACTGGTCACAGCAGAAGCATTAACCAATGTAGTGTCATACCGATTAGAAAAAGCAGAAAGAACTCCACCACCACTCATTCGACCAACAGTCGAAAACTTTCTGTCTGACCTGAACACAGAAAAACTGGCGTCGAACATCTCTGCATTACCAATGTCATCGCTCAGCCAAGTTTCAGTAAAGAACACTACATCCGCATCAATAACACTACAGCAAGAATACACTTCGCTAGTCTTAGTACGTACGTTTTGTACATGAAATATGTCTGGAATTTTCTAAAGAATCCAAAAATTTAATATTTGACAGGGTGTTGTATTTAAAATAAGAAAGTTGGTATTGACTACTTTTACATGACACATCCTGTATATAAACTTTTTATTTAAAAAAATACGCAACTAAAAATCCCAATCGACGTGTGCGAGCGTTTTTTCGAACACCCTTCCATTTAATTATTATCGAATTTATTCCATTTGGCTGATACACACTGTATATATGTATATATAACACATGGATCAATAAGTCCCGAGACTAACAATGAAAACAACATTTTTTTTGCAAAATTTTTTTTTATTCATCAACATAATCACCTTTTAGGGTGATACAATGGTTCCAACGCTTTTCCAATTTTTCAATACCATGTTTATAAAAAAATTTATCTTTCGCTTCAAAATAAGCTTCAGTTTCAGCGATGACCTCCTCATTTGAGCCAAATCTTTTTCCCTGGAGCATTTTTTTAAGATCAGCAAAGAGCCAGTAGTCACTGGGGGCTAAATCTGGCGAATATGGGGGGTGGGGAAGCAGATCAAAACCCAATTCGTTCAATTTTGCCATTGTTTTCATCGACTTGTGGCAGGGTGCATTGTCTTGGTGAAAAAGGATTTTTTTTCTCTGCATGTGCGGTCGTTTTTTTGCGATTTCCTCCTTCAAACGCACCAGTAAGTCAATATAATAATCACTGTTGATCGATTTACCTTTTTCGAGGTAGTCAATGAAAATCACGCCATGTGTATCCCAAAAAACTGACGCCAGGACTTTGCCAGCTGACTGCTGCGTTTTCGGACGTTTCGGACGGCTTTCGCCAGCTGTGCGCCACTCAGATGACTGCCGCTTCGACTCTGGAGTGTAGTGATGTATCCATGTTTCGTCCATGGTCACGTAACGACGCAAGAAATCTTTTTTGTTGCGAGTAAATAGCGATAAACAGATTTCTGAATCATCGACTCGTTGCTGTTTTTGTTCCATCGAAAGCAATCGCCGCACCCACTTGGAAAAAACCTTTTTCATGCTCAATTTTTCATGAAGGATAGTAAATACACTTCCATATGATATCTGTCTCATCTCAGCAATCTCACGGAGCTTCACTTTAGGATCTTTCATTATAATTTTTGTCACTTCACTCACATTTTCCGGTGTAACGGCTTCCACAGGTCTACCCGAGTGTTCCGCGTCATTTGTGTCGGTACAGCCACGTTTAAACTCGGCAAACCACCGACAAATCGTTGCTTTTGATGGACAAGAGTCCGGGTAACATTTTTCAATCCATTGTTTTGCTTGCGTGGTGTTTTTACCCATTAAAAAACAATGTTTTATCAGAACACGAAACTCGGTTTTTTCCATTGTTTAAACAAACTACAAAACGACTTTACTCCAACCTCGATAACTCAGTTGTTTCTGGTCCGATCGGCTTAAAATTTTGACACGTTTCAAGCAAAGGTTAGTACTCTAGAAAGACGTGGTTACTGGTTTACTACGAGCGCCATCTATGGGTTAGTCTCGGGACTTATTGATCCATGTGTTATATATATATATATATATATATATATATATATATATGTATGTATATAACGTTTTTTTTGGGTTTTTTTGCGGCAGTGTTAATACAACATATTTCCAATTTGGAAATAATTACTGTGCATCATAATATGGCTTTTACTTTCACGAATTCATTTAAATATCTGGAATACCTCAATGTTGCAATTTACAACCATTTCATTTCCTTTTGTTTATTAACGATCCGCTCTCCTCGCTCGCTAGCTCAGCTTAGCCTACGTGAATGATTTAAAGATATATACTAAAATAGTCAATGTCAACATTTATTTACTAGATAACTTATATATTTAGTATACTAGCAAGAGTTACCTTGCAAGTTAGGCTGGCTGTTATTTAATTGTCCTTTTAGCAATAATAAGGATCACAACTACTGTTTAATGAGTTCGGCTATTATACACTTTATGCGGCTTGTCATTACATTTTTATTCAGTACCGCCAACATACATTATTTCTATTTTTAATTTAAAATTTGGTGGCAAATAAAGAAAGTTTAACCACATCCGTTATCTATGTATAAAGATTGTTTTAATTATGCGTGCCTTAGATCACTAGATGTCAAGATACGTATTAGAACACTTTTTCATCACAGCGAACGTTATAGACCCAGCCAAATATTGAGAACCACCAAATGATGCAAACTTTTAACCAAAATTATCAACGTCGCGTTCCGTAATAATAGTCATAAACAAGGTGGGCGTTCCAAAAATTTTAAAATTATGTATTTTCTTTACGTTATCCATAACCGATTGTTAATATTCGTTTCGCTCACATCTAATTGTCGGTACGTATATGCGTACTTACTAGAACCGATCATAATCTGTCATCCCGGGAGAAAATGAGAAGTGTTTTGATCACCAGTAAAATCAATTGAAATTTCATATCAAACCCAAAAATACAAAAATGTGAAGTTGAACTACCAAATGCGAAACGTACCATTCTTTAAATTTCAAGTGCTTTTCATAGTTGATACGAGACTTAATGGGTAAATTATTTACTATATTTTCAACAATTTCTCTATTTGTAGGTGAAATAGATGAAAAATTCTTTCATTTAATAAGTACAAAATATTGAATAAAAATTGACAAACTCAAATTTTAAATTGACAAATACCATCATGTCAAATTACTCATAAGAAAGACAAATTAGAAAAAATATTGTCTTAATACCTCCCTTCACGTCCGACAGCCATAGTAGTATTTCTCGTCTCTTCTAATTTCTTGGCTTCTCCTTCACGATTGAGTACATATACCACGTAAATCTGCAAAGTTAACGGTTATAATGCACACGTGCTTTCTCGCTAATTATCGATACGGGTTACGTTCTCCTCAACTCATTCGCATTCCAAATCTCATAAAGTGAACATCATCGTTGTAGATAGTTGCATAAAAGAATATAGAGATTATATAATAGAATAATATTCCATTTAGCGTAATGAATATAAATAAATCCCAATACATTACATTACTACATTAATAAGATATGATGGAAATTGTGAAATTACGAATTTCGAGGGATCGATCGATGACTGTAAAATTGGACAAAAATTTCACAAAAAGTATTAAATTGCTACGTACAATGAAGTTAACGAAAATTGGGACGGGATCAAAATAGGCATGTAACAGAATATATTTTCACCACAGCCAACACCACTCTCTGGGACAAGTATGGAAACATAACTGATGCAGATAAGTTTTGTCTCTAATTCGTGATGATAATTATCACGCTAGTTCATTACGCTAATTAAGAGGGTCAGTATTTTATACAGTGTTATAATTACTTACAACAGTTTAGCACGTTTGTTACTAGTTACTTTGTATTATTGTTTCTATTATTCTCGTTACTATGCGTACGTTTATGGCGCGCAGAGGATTCCTGACAGCTTTATTTATGATGATAACGGAATTTCTCACGTAGTTCAACGGCTATTAGAATTATGACCTTTTTTGACTTTTCCTCTAACACTCGGACATTCAGTTCCATAATAATAATGCATTGTTTTTATCTCTGGTATCGGGTGCAAACATTATCATTCTCAAATTCTATAGATTGTTTATTTAAATTAAATTATTAGCATTATAAGTATCAGAGTCGTCCTTACAATCTGGCGGCATATTAATTTTTGGACTGCTTGGTCAGACGCGCCATTGAAAATGACAAAACTACTATAATTTTGAATAGATTTACTTAGGTATACATTATCTAAGCAGGTAGTAAACCGTATCGGTTGATAAATGATTATTAACATTTTTAAGTAACGAAATTACACCCTTTTACACGAAAAAAAGGGATATACGTACGTCTGCTGCCAATCAATAAAATCAATCCTGCAAAATAATGGTAAAGGATATTGATTTTTAAATGTTTAATTTCATTTAGCAACTAACTATTAGTTGGTTCTGCATTTTGTTACATAATTCACCTTTGTTATTATTATTATTTCCTTCTATTTCTATTAATTGAGTTAATTGTACAATAAGAATTCATTCCCAAGAAGTGAAAACTTGCCATATTGTCCTACGTGGGATGTGTTTTATGTTTTGCATAGTGGGACACAGAGGACGCCACTAATCAAATATCAGCACTTAAAATTAACGTCCATCTTTAGTTAATATGAATATTTGAAATTAATATCAAAGGGCTTGAGCGCGAGATATTATTTCTAATTTGGTTAACTCCTGAACTAATAAATGTCGATTCATGCATGTTCTCCACTTGTTTTGTCGATACTTATCAAATTATATAAATTTTATTGTTAAGAAATTCCTACAATCTACATACGTAATGTTTGATACCGCATTATCTTTCATCAGATATATTTAATTCTATTAATACTTTTTTAAATAAGTCTTTAAGAGCTATCTACGGTTTCATATGCAAAATTTAAAAGACAGCCTACGAATATACAGATCGTAATTAAGATAAGGATAATAAACAATTTCCAAAAGTTAAAATGTGAAAGAATGAAAATTTCGAACATTTTTTAAAGCTACTTTTCGAACAATATTTGCTCCTGTATAATACGTATTATCAAATTACCACAAGCTCTTCTAATTAAGTAGGAAACATATTCCTCGTCTCATTTAGAGTCAAGAAAAATATCCCGAGCCATCATTAATTTTTATTTTGGTCTCACCAACAAGTGGAAAACCGTTCAGTTTAAAAGAATTTATGAGTAATTAATGATGTGAGGATGGCAAAAGTGAAGATTCTCTGTAAGTTTTTATATTGGCCCCTACTCTTTAACTACCATCCAAACAATATCTGATCCCATATAATATCCTCAAATTATCATAAGCTCTTTCAACTAAGTAGGAAGTATGTAAGTCAAATCGTAATTTGGGGTCAAATTACAATCAGAAAGAGGTAAGATCTCATTGTTAATTTTAATCCTGGTTCCATAAAGATAATTCTTAAAGTTCAATAGAAATTATAGTTAACCGATGACATGAAGATTCTAAAAGTAAATTCTGGATAAGTTTTAACATTGAAAACTGCTTCTTCAACACTGCTAAGTCTAAATGAGTAAAACAAAAGAGTATCATCAGCGTACATATGGAATTTGTTAGGTCCTGAAGGTTCCATCTCACTATATCATCCATTCAATATTTCGGTTCATTGTCCTCTTACAATAGGCATTTCACTGTGTTAATATTAAACTATTTACGTAGACGTTAGAAGTGTGTCCCTTCGTTATAAATGAATCAAGCTTCGTGTTTCTTGATTAGTGTAGTTGCAGTGTTCTCGACCTGATATATCATTTACTGTCTTCGTTTATTGATACCAATTAATTCATAAAATTTCGAACTCCTCAGACTTTCTTTGTACTTGGTTCTTTTGTAAGCACGCCTCAAAACGTTTACCATATATGTTTTGTTTTTCAACATATTGTAAGCATACACATATATTTATACACTTATGTATTGTATTAGGAAAAAATATTGTTATCTTTAATATTATAACTACAAGAAGAATATTAACATTACTGATACTGTCAATATTGTGTACATACATACGTGCAAGTCATACCCATCAACGTAATGACAATAACAGGTTATTTATCATTAAATCATGCCGACATAAGCGATTAGCCGAAAATAAATTGGAATGAGGTCGTACGAGCTTCAGTCCTTGCATTGACAGCAAAGCGTTATTAATAAATATCTAGATGTATTGTAATCATTAAAAGTGGTCAACGAAAAATAGTAAGTTTTTTAACTTTGATGCATTTTATTGTCTCTTATTAAAGGGTTTTATTAGATTAACTTTTCTCTTTGCTTTTGGTAAAACTCTTTTATATAACAAATTCCTACAAAATTACTCATGGGGAAATAATTACCATTGCAACTAGAATGGAATAAGAGACTATATTATACAAATTTCAATGATTTAAATTCGTAACTATATACTGACTCACGGCAAATAGAAATACTAACATAAAAAGTTAACGAGACACACTTCTTTTTATTGTAAATAAAATACTACTACTGAATACTATTATATACTCTATTTCATATTATTCTCGAGATCCTAATGATGATCACACAATCTGGGACAGCTTGTATAAAAAGTTCGTAGTATAAAATTGATTTATTTAGTGTATAGATTCTTTACAATACAAAGCAAAGTGTAGAAAAAAGAAGCTTACATAAAACAGACATACTATACATCCACGTTTAAATTGTGTAACATTTAATTGCAATTGAAGTACATCGCATGTGAAGGTCTCCGAAAGTGACACAGTGTGGACACTCCGTGATGATATGCCACATGGTTTGCCTTGAAAATCCACATTCACAACTCGGAGATTCTTCTCTAACCAATCAATATATCATATTCGCACATTTGCTATGTCCTGTGCGATTGCGATTTGACTTCTCCTATACAGAGCGGTAAAGTCAGTGTCAGTTAAAACTAGTAGTAAAGGTAGTTATTCGAATATAATCTGCAGAGGGCTCCACATCTCAGTACATTGCTTCACAGCATTGTAGTTACATTTACCCAAAATTGTATCATGCAAAATGCTATTGATTCAGAAGAATATTATTTCTCTTATTAAAGGGTTTTATTAGATTAACTTTTCTTTTTGCTTTTGGTAAAACTGTGTTATATAATATAATTCCTACAAAATTACTCATGAGGAAATAATTACGATTGCAACTAGAATCGAATAAGATATATATTATACAAATTTCAATGATTTAAATCCGTAACTGTATACTAACTCATTGTAGATAAAAATACTAACGCAAATATATACTATTATATACTCGATTTCATACTATTTACGAGGTCATAATGATGATCACACCATATAGGACAGCCTGTATAAAAAGTTCGTAGTATAAGATACTACGAATTAAGTTGATGAAAAATTATTATTTTCTGCTATTCCATCGTTAATTAAATTCACAGAAATCAATTAAAAATTTCTGCGCTGGAGAAAGACTCGAACCTCTACCTGCCGTTTTCTAGACGACTGTTCTACCAATTAAGCCACCAGGCAGTGCAACTTCTTAATTATATTATAACTTATTTAATTAACGATGGAATGGCAGAAAATAATAATTTTTCATTAATTCCCATTGTAAAAGAACTTAATTATATATTTATATAATTATTAATATCATAATAACTTGACTGCGAGTTTTAAAATAAATATTAATCTGTTTCCATAACGAAATTTATGGCGTATTAATGGACTCGAAGTTGTACTGCCTGGTGGCTTAATTGGTAGAGCAGCCGTCTGGGAAACGGCAGGTAGTGGCAGTCCGTGATCATATGCCACAAGGTTTGCCTTGAAAATTCACAATCACAACTCGGAGATTCTCCTCTACCCCATCAATATAAGATATTAGCACAAGTCAGTGTCAGTTAAAACCAGTAGTAAGGTTACTAATACTATTGATTCAGAAGAATATTATTTCCTATTTACCTAATTTAAAAGTACTTTCTTTTCAGGAAACAATGGAGATCACTTGGTTGGAGATTTTTGCAGTATTACTATGTTCACTAGCTTCTTTAATCTATTTCATTAAGTGGAATTTCAAATATTGGGAGAACAGGAATGTACCATACTTAAAGCCCAGTTTACCTATGGGAAATTTCGAAGCACCATGGGCAATAAAGAAAGGTTTCCATGCTACGATAACCAATATTTACAACGAGTTTAAGGCAAGGGGATACAAATATGGAGGCATATTTTCTTCTTTGAGACCAGTTTTCGTTCCAGTTGATTTAGAGTTGCTGAAATGCATTATGATTAAAGATTTTCAACATTTCGTTGATAGAGGTGTGTACTACCACGAGAAGGCAGATCCATTAAGTGCACATTTGTTTAGTATAGAAGGTGATAAATGGCGATCATTAAGAACTAGATTAAGCCCCACATTCACGTCGGGTAAAATGAAATATATGTTTCAAACTGTCATGGATTGCGCAGCTGTATTAGAAAATGAAATAGATAAACTATGTCTTCACAAACAACCTGTCGACGTAAAAGAAATTGGCGCTCTTTTTACTACTAATGTAATAGGTTCCTGCGCATTCGGATTAGACTGTGACGCTTTCGCAAATCCTGATAACGAGTTTAGAACACATACTAGAAAACTTTTTAAAGGAGGTCTCGCCAGAGCCATAAGAATTTCTGCTGTTCTTAGTTTTCCAAAAATTTGTAAGGCGCTAGGAGTGAGAGTTTTTCCGAAACATATGACGGACTTTTATATAGATGTTATAAGAAACATAACAGAACATAGAGAATCGGGTAAAGTCAAAAGAAACGACTTCGTTCAATTACTAGTTGATATTAAAAGTGGTGCAAAAGGCGGGGAAGAAACTTTTACGTTTGAAGAAATTGCTGCACAGGCCTTTGTCTTTTTCCTGGCTGGATTTGAAACATCATCTTCTACAATGACCTTTGCCTTTTATCATTTGGCTAGAGATCAAGCAATTCAAGACAAAGTACGCGAAGAAGTTCGCAAAGTATTACAGAAGTACAATGGCAAAGTAACGTATGAAGCAGTAATGGAGATGACTTATTTAAGCCAAGTTTTTGATGGTTAGCATAGCTATTTTATTACTTTCTATTACTATGGTCTTTATTGGTTTCTTAAATATACTAGTTTATCAATTCAATTAACTAAATTATTTAATAACAAATTAACAAAATTTATCTTTTTAGAGACATTAAGGATGTATCCCATAGTGGCAACATTAGACAGAATTGTGACAAAAGATTTTAAAGTACCTGGAGAAGATCTTATTCTGAAAAAAGGTACCAAGATACTAATTCCATTACAAGGTGTGCAACATGACCCGGAATATTATCCAAATCCACAAAAATTCGATCCAGAGAGATTTTCACCAGAAAATAAAGCCAATCGCCACGTCTGTGCGTATATGCCATTCGGCGAAGGACCCAGGATCTGCATTGGAATGCGCTTTGGCATAATGCAAGCTAAAATTGGCATGGCGTTGATGTTAAAGAATTACAAATACAGATTGAATTCAAAAACTCCTGAAATGAAGTTATACCACCAGTCGCCACTTTTGTCACCTGTCGGAGAGATTTTATTGGATATAGAAAAGGTCAATTAATATATTCTGATGTTGTTTAATCTGTAAAGAGTATCCCCAATTTATTATTGTACTGTCCTTTATTTGTGTATTAGTACACTAACAGTCTGTGTATTTATTCTGATAATGTATCTGTAGAGTATAGATATGATAAATAAATTATTCTTAATTGACTAGTGTTTAATAAAGACATCGATGACAATTTACATTATATAAATAATAATTGTTTAATCTGATGCTATGACCTTCATTACACATATGTTGGGGAACATTTGATTTACCGGATCTATTGTATCTAAAGTAAACTAATTCATCATTACTAGATTTATGTCTGACTAGTTCGTTTGTTTGACAATTCTGAAATCCATAATCTATTTTTGCTTTCAACTTGGTCTTTCCTATATATGTAAATCATATATATATATATATATATATATATATATATATATATTGATTTATATATCCTGGTGTTAGTAGTTTTCAACTGGCTACGTAAATCTATTGGTTCCATTGGTTCTACCGTTGTCATTTTAGATCTATTCAGCATATCATTCTATTATTTCACTGTCATTCTTTGACCTTCCGTTAAGATCATCCATTATTATAATTAGTATAATCCATGATGGCTTTAAATATTATCTAGCATGTTTCCCATTTATTTATAAAATTGATCTCTAATTTTAACATCAACCCATCAGTCGTTGCATATATTATTAATGTTTGACGTCTATATATTACTAATATATCTTTTGAAAGCCTATTTAATATGTGTTCATATTATAATTTATTATAAAAATGACTGTGAATGTTGGGACTTGGAATATATATGAAATATCGAATAAAATGTCGATAATATTGACGAAAACAAAAATTATAATTTTGGCGTTCTGTAATGCTATACAACATATGTGAGCAACGTCCGGCCCGCTGTAAGATTTGATTCGGCCGGCGAGACATTTTGAAAAACCCAATTAAAAAAACTATTGCACTACTTACTTATACTCACGGAATCAAGTGAGCGAGCAAGCTGAGTGGCGGCGATCATCAAAGAGTGAGGCGACAATCATCAAAGCCTTTGATGTTTGCCGCCTCACTGGCGGCGCAACAAAAGATTATTGCTTCTTAATTGTTCCACACCAGACGATTCTAAATCATTCCTTCATTTGGCTATATAAGCGGGTGGATGGCCCGAATTTCAGTTCTATTTGAGCTACCGAGATGGGACATCTTCAGGGCTGAACTACTGCACTGAAACAGTTTCAGTGCAGTAGTTCAGCCCTGAAGATGTCCCATACAAATGGGTACGAAACGTCGGCAGATATACTAGTGACGCGGTTCCAGACCGGAAACCCAGAAGCAGATAGCATGGACCACGACCGCGGAAGTCTACGTACCAAATTAGGTATACATTATCTAAACAGTTAGTAAATCGTGTCGGTTGATCAATGATTAACATTTTTAAGTAACGAAATTACACGCTTTTACACGAAAAAAGGGATATATGTACGTCTGCCATCAATCAATAAAATCAATCCTACAAAATAATGGTAAAAGATATTGATTTTTAAATGTTTAATAATTATTTGTTTCTATCTATATTTATTGAGTTAATTGTACAATAATAATCCATTCCCGAGAAGTAAAAACTTACCATATGTACATACATTGTCATACGTGGGACGTCCTTTATGTTTTGCATGGTGGGACATAGAGGTCGCCACTAATCAAATATCAGTACTTAAAATTCGTCCATCTTTAGTTAACTAAGTCCAAAATTTCTGTGCAATACGTGTAGTGTTCTAGCTACTAACTGTCAAAGTTGATAAGTTAGTTGAAAAATGGAATTAAATCGAGAACATTTTCGCGGAGTAATTTTATATAATTTTCGAAGGCAAATATCCTAACAAGAATGCTTCGCCGAGTTGGTTTCTGTTCTCGGCAATGAAGCACCACATCAGTCAACAATTTCTTGTTGGTATGGAGAATTCAGACGTGGACGGATTAGTCTTAGCGATAATCCAAGAGCAAGTTTACCAAAAACGGCAGTCACTCAGGAAAATGTCGATGCAGTGCACAAGATCATCAATGACGATCGACATGCAACATATCTCTAGATTGCAGCATTATTGGGAATTTTAAGGACCTCAATTCAAAAATTCTGCATCAAGAATTGTGTGCAAGAAAATTAGGTTTCCGTTAGATACTGATCTGTTGATCGAAGAAGAGAAAGCGGCTATGGTGAATTGGTGTCAAAAAACTCTAGATGGCTTCAACGGTTGGACCATCCACCTTACAGTTCGTACCTAAGTCCCAACGGTTTCTTTGTCTTTTAGAAAATCAAGAACGGACTGCGTGGTCAAAGCTTCCATTCATCAGAAGGAGCAGTCGATGGCTTCCAAAACGCAATTTTGAATGTACCAACAAACGAGTGGAAAAACTGTTTCCATAGTTGGTTCGAGCGTTTGCAAAAGTGCATTAACCTTCGTGGAGAATCCTTCGAAATACAATGTAGTCTTTAAAAGCTATCTACTGTTTTATTTCAGTTTTACATGCAAAACTTGTAAGACAACCCATGTATAATCACTGCTCTACTAATAATAGTGGCGTAATTGATAACGAATATTTGAAATTAATATAATAGAGATTGAATGCGAGATAATATTTCTACTTTGGTTAATTCTTGAACTAATAAATGTCGATTCATGCATGTTCGTCACTTTTTTTTGACGCTTCTTATCAAGGTATATAAATTTTATTGTTAAGAAATTCCTACAATATACATACGTAATGTTTGATACCGCATTATCTTTCATCAGATATATTTCATTTTGTTATTAATACTTTTCTAAATAATAAATAAGTCTTTAAAAGCTATCTACGGTTTTATATGCAAAACTTAAAAGAGAACCTACGAATATGCAGATTGTAATTAAGATAAGGATAACAAACAATTTCCAAAAGTTAAAATGTGAACGAAAATTTCATACATTTTTTAAAGCTACTTTTCCAACAATATTTGCTCTTGTATAATACGTATTATCAAATTACCACAAGCTCTTCTAATTAAGTAGGAAACATATTCCTCGTCTCATTTAGAGTCAAAAAAAATATCCCGACTGATCATGAATTTTCATTTTGGTCTTACCAACAGCTGCTCTTGATTTAGCAAGTGCAAAACCGTTGAGTTTAAAAGAATTTATGAGTAATTAATGATGTGAGGTTTGCAAAAGTAGAGATTCTCTGTAAGTCTTTATATTGGCTCCTGCTCTTTAACTACCATCCAAACAATGTCTGATCCCGCATAATATCCTCAAAGCTCTTTTAACTAAATAGGAAATATGTAAGTTAAATTGCAATTTGGGCTCAAGAAAAATACTCAAATTACAATCAGAAAGAGGTAAGATCTCATTGTTAATTTTAATCCTGGTTCCATCAAGATAATACATAAAATTCAATAGAAATTATAGTATTCGTGCGACCTTCGAGGCGTTAACGCGTGTAAGACTTCTGTGTATCCGAGTTTTTAGGTGTACAGCGTTCGAAAAAATGACAAACTCAAGTAACAGACTTTTTGCTTGTTTAAAATAAGAGCTGAAAAGAAACGTACAATTTATATACAGCAGTAACCAAAACGACATGCCTAGTTCACACTATTAGCAGATTCAACCACAAGTGATATACTATGATCCGAATACGCAATTGCAACTCCAACAGATGCAAGGACCATCACAGCAATCAATGGCCTCTTTCCCTCCACAACTTCAACCCACTACTTTATTTTTAAGCCAAAACGATTATCCCAATCAATCAATTACCCATACCTCCACTCAGCAAACACATTCAAAAGTAGGAACAGACTGGCAAACTGTGACAAACAAAAAACGACTACGTAGCCCAGAAGAGACATACTCAAGGAAACAAAAAAAGGTCACGGAGTATTGGCTACAAAAACCACTAGAAACGAGTAATAGATTTTCGGATCTGTCCGAAGAAGAAGACCAACGATAACCTACATACCAAAGCCTCCGCCAATAATAGTATACAAAGTGGGCTTCATTGACCATATACATAATCTTTTGCAGGAAATCGCGAAGGACACACACGATTAAAACACTTAGCCCGGAAACTATAAAGATACAACTATCAACACCTGAACAGTATACTGCAGCAATTAAAAAACTTAATGAAAAATCCACACAGTATCACACATACAGACCCAAAAGTGAAAAAAGCTATATAGTTGTACTACGCGGGATGCACCCTTCTACTTCGCCAGAAGTATTAAAAAAATTATTGGAAAAAAAAGATCATGAAGTTCTAAACATATATAATATAAAACATAGAGTCACTGAAACAGAATTAACGATGTGGTATATAGATCTCAAAGCAAAGGAAAATATTAAAAATTAGGCCACAGTATAATAAAATTTGAACCACCACAAACAAAACGTATCATTCCTCAATATTCGAGAGCCAGGATTATGGACATACAAAGAATTTTTGTCGAAAAACACATAGATGTGTGAAATGCGCTGGTACTCATCTGAGTACAGAATGTGCAAGACAAGTGCGAGATGAGTACCTTAAATGTGTCAACTGCAATGGCAACCATCCAACCAACTACCAAGAATGCATTGTCCATAAGCAATTACAAGAGAAACTCTGCCCACGACTTAGAGAAAGAAAAGTAGAAGACATACAAAATAAAAATATTAATTACGAACCTGTTCAACCATCCCAAACCTACGCACAAGTTTGCAATACTGCAAGTAACAACTTATCCAGTAATGAAAATATAAATATAAATAAACTAGAAGAAATGCTTTGCAAAATCATGGAACAAATGTCAACCATGCTGAATCTGCTCACCACTGTCATATCTAAATTAGCGAAAATAGCTCCGTTTTCCGAGTATAAAATAGTAATATGGAACTCAAACGGTTTACAACAACGGGCTCTTGAACTAAAAACATTTTTAATAAATCACAACATAGATATTATGCTGGTCTCGGAAACCCACTTCACAAATAGAAACTACCTGTCCATCTCAAATTACAGAACATATTACTCAAACCACCCTAGCAACGCCGCACATGGTGGCACCGCCATTCTAATAAAAAAAACATATATCACACTATGAGAGAGAAAAATACACAAAGGATCACTTACAAGCTACCAGCATTACAATTAAAGACACAACATGTCCATTGGTAATATCAACAATCTTCTGCCCACCCAAATATAACAACAAAACAGAGCATTATAGTGATTTCTTTAAGACACTGGGTAATCGGTTTGTTTTAGGAGGAGACTACAATGCGAAACACTCCCCCTGGGGAGCAAGAGTAACTACAACAAAGGGAAGGGAACTCCTAAAAACTATAAATGCCAATAATTTAAAATACATAACTACTCTGGAGCCAACATACTGGCCATCAAACTCCAATAAAGTGCCCGATCTCCTAGACTTTGCTATAACTAAGGGAATCGACACCAGGAAATGCAAAGCAATAAGCTGCCTCGACATGTTATCGAATCATACACCTGTCCTACTATCACTCCACTGTCAAATTCTATCTACTGAAGAACAACCGTCTGTAGTCAATAACAAAACAAACTGGGACAGTTCCAGACAAAAGTTAGATGAACTCACCGACCTAAAATGTCCTTTAAAATCTTGCTCGGATATAGAGTTAGCAGTAGAAGAGTTAACTAATAACATTCAATAGGCAGTTTGGTTTGCTATCCCTAGCTCCGCAATCGGACACCCAAAGGGAGAGATTCCAATATTGAGAAGTAAAGAATTCTCTGTTTATTCAATTACAACAGGTTTATAACTTAAGTCCATAGGGAAGTTCCATGAAGCTAACCTATATGTGTCATGTACAGCCAATATAAATAGCTTATTGCCTCTGGGCAGATTGTTAAATAAAGGAGACAAAAAAAAATAGAAATTATAGTTAACCGATGACGTGAAGATTCTAAAAGTAAATTCTGGATTAGTTTTAACATTGAAAACTGCTTCTTCAACACTGTCAAGTCTAAATGAGTAAAATAATAGACCGTCATCAATGTACATATGGAATTTTTAAGGTCCTGAAGATCCATCTCACTATGTCATCCATTCGCTATTTCGGTTCATTGTGCTCTTACAATACTTACATACTTAAAGTTCAATAGAAATTATAGTTAACCGATGACATGAACATTCGCAAAGTAAATTCTGGATAAGTTCTAACATTGAAAACTGCTTCTTCAACACTGCTAAGTCTAAATGAGTAAAATAAAAGAGTTTCATCAGCGTACATACGGAATTTGTTAGGTCCTGAAGATTCCATCTCACTATGTCATCCATTCACTATTTCGGTTCATTGTCCTCTTACAGTAGGCATTTCTCTGTGTTAATATTAAACCATTTATGTAGACGTTAGACGTGTGTCCCTTTGTTATAAATGAATCAAGCTTCGTGTATCTTTATTAGTGAGGTTGCAGTGATATCGACCCGTCTTCGTTTATTGATACCAATTAATTCATAAAATTTCGAATTTCTCAAACTTTCTTCGTTTTTGGTCCTTTTATAAGCACGTCTCAAAACGCTTCCCATATATGTTTTCTTTATCAACATAGTGTAAGCATACACATACGGGGTGGAAATAAAAAAACGAAATTATTTTTCTTTTTCAATATATTCACCTGCAAGACGGATACATTTTTCACATCTTTCAATTAATTTATTTATACCCTCATAAAAAAATGATTTCTCTTTTTCTGCAAAATACGCCGAAACTGACTCCTTGTCTTCATCATCGGCAGTAAATTTTTTACCCCGCAGCTCTTTTTTCATTTTCGGAAACAGGTAATAATCACTCGGGGCCAGGTCTGGGCTGTAGGGTGGGTGATTCTCAATTTCGAAGCCCACCTTATGCAGGGCAGCTAACGCAACGCGGCTCTTGTGGACGGGCGCGTTGTCGTGCAAAAGCAGAACACCTTTTGTCACTGCATGGAGTCTTGTTTGGACTCAGGTTCATAATGATGAACCCAAGTTTCGTCTCCAGTAACAATTCCACTCAATACACCATCCTTGTCTTCATTACAGAGGTCCAAAAATGCACGCGAACACTCTACGCGCTGTTGTTTTTGCGGCGGCGTGAGCATTCTCGGCACCCATCTTGCGCTGACCTTAAACATGCCGAGATGATCGTGTAGGATTTTAAAAATTGTTGCATCGGATACTCCAACCATTTCTGCGAGTTGTTTCTTCTTTAGTCGAGCATCTTCGAGTACAATTTGTTCAACTTTTTGGATAAGTGCTGGCGTGGTCACCTCAATGCTCCTGCCCGGCCTCTGGTCGTCTTCAAGGGATTCCCTTCCTTGTTTAAATAAACTATGCCACTTGTACACCATGGTTTTTCCTGGACAAGAGTCGCCGTAAACCAATGGCATCTCATTCATTATGGTCGCGACTGATTTTCCTTGCCTGGTAAGGAACTTTATAACGGCACGATATTCGATTTTTTCCATATTTCACTTTTCACTCCTGATTATGTTACTTGGTTAACGATAGCTCAAAGACTAACTGTCTAATAACAATGAAACTTCGTATTTATACTAATCATGAGTCGCTGCACAGGTCACGCCCCCAATGCGCCTACTCACCCCTCTACAACCCGCTCATTCCGCAAATATAAAAGCGCTCCCTCGTATCATAGATACGTGCAAGTCATACACCTCAACGTATTGACTCTACAATAATACGTTATTTATCATAAGCGATTAGCCGAAAATAAATAGCAACGAGGTCGTACGAGCTTCAGTCCTTGCATTGAGAGCAAAGTGTTCTTAATAATTACCTAAATGTATTGTAATCATTAAAAGTGGTCAACGAAAAATTGTAAGTTTTTTAACTTTGATGCATTTTATTATCTCTTATTAAAGGGTTTTATTAGATTAATTTTTCTCTTTGCTTTTGGTAAAACTCTTTTATATTATAAATTCCTACAAAATTGCTCATGAGGAAATAATTACTATTGCAACTAGAATCGAATAAGATACTATATTATATAAATTTCAATGATTTAAATTCTTAACTGTATACCGACTCATGGCAGATAAAAATACTAACGCAAATATATACTATTATATACTCTGTTTCATACTATTTACGAGATCATAATGATGATAACACTATCTGGAACACCCTGTATAAAAAGTTCGTAATATAAGATACTAATAATTATATAAACATATGTTTATATAATTATTAGTATCTTAGACTACGAATTAAGTTAAATTAATTAAACTAAAAAATTAAATTTAATTAAAAATTTCTGCGCTGGAGAAAGACTCGAACCTCTACCTGCCGTTTTCTAGACGGCTGCTCTACCAATTAAGCCACCAGGCAGTGCAACTTCTTAATTATATTATAACTTATTTAATTAACTATGGAATGGCAGAAAATAATAATTTTCCATTAATTCCCATTGTAAAAGGAAACAACTCGGAGATTCTCCTGTACCCCATCAATATAAGATATTAGCACATTTGCTATGTCCTGCGCGATTGCGATTTAACTTCTCCTACACAGAACAATGAAGTCAGTGTCAGTTAAAACCAGTAGTAAGGTTACTAATACTTGCTCTGCAG
>JAVIWB010005531.1:0-77422 GCA_031893035.1 Dermolepida albohirtum | reverse complement strand
GTTTATTAATCAGTTGTAAACAATTTTGAATATTTATTATTCTATCTGCCTCACCATGTCAAATACTCACGAGCCGCCACTGAAAGTTAATACTTTTTGAGTCTTAGATAATTTAATGTAAAGGAGAAACCTATATTAAGCAAAAAAAGGTATTGTGACTGTAAAACTTGCCAAGAAAAGTTTATTTAGTAAGCAACTCAATCAATAAGCAATTATCTGTATTTTATACTAAAATTTTAAAATATACTTTGGCGCATATTGTTAACAATAAGAAATATACCTAGAATATTTGAAGAAAGTAGTAGGAAGGTTGTGCTTGTGATAACGAATAAAACAAAAGGATGTAATTAAATGATAAATTCAGCAAGATTGTGTTAATTTTGTCGATTTTATTGTTACTCGGTTTGTTGCTTGTAACGAAAATATTTAGAAAATGTTCAACTTGAATCAATTTTTGACCGTATTATTTCCTTAGACTACAAAGAAATGACTATATAAAATGTTTTGTCAAAAAATTCACTGTTGTTGATCTTGTCATTGCTGTAATTAAACTGTTTCTAACAGTAACAGCAGACCTGAAGATATCCTCTGTAAGAGCGGACGAATGATTATCCTGCAAACTTAGAAGAAGCTATGGACAATGACCATGACAGTCTGCAAGCCAGATTATAAACTTATTTTAAACTTACAAAAGTATAAAATAAATTTAGAAACGACTGTTACATGTAAAATAAGAGTTTGAAATGCTCAACAATACAATCAAAACTGCTTTAAGTACTGGCTGTAATAATTAAAAATAGTAGATTCAGAATATTATTTTGTTCCGGTATATGTATGTTCATTGGTGTTATATGTATGTAAGTATACTAGCATGAAAATATAAGTCTGAATGTTTAAATTATTGCATTATATCAGAGTAAACCAGATATACTTATTTGGCTTATACATCGTGTGTGAAATAGCATAATCTTGCCTCTTATTTTTAGACAAGCGCGCAAGTAAGAATTACTGGTAGAGGAAAATTTTTCCGTGGAGCAATATGATCTAATTCCACGCACGTGTGTCCCTATAATGTCCAGCAATGTAGTTTCCTACCTATATATTTAAAATTCTTATGCAATCGACTTTGGGCGATATATAATTTTTATACGTACTTTCCAAAAATATAATACGTATTAAAATACTTTTGCCTTTAAGATTATATAATATAAAAATTTATTAAATAACTATCAATCTTATCTAAAAAAAGATAAGATAATAGTATTACTATTATATTGCCGTATTGTAGTAGTTTCTTCATATTTAGTAATATAGTTTCTCATATTTAGCAATATAGAATATAAAACGTATCTTGATAACGCGAAAATATGTAAATGGAGAAAAAAGCGTATTGAATAAATAGATTGTAAGTTGTGATTTGCAAAGCGTATCGTGATAAGTTAGTTTAGCGAGTTTTCTCGCATTTTAAACATTTTCTCGGTAAAGTCAGAAATAAAATTTTTAACTGTAAGAACAGTCGTTTATTTTTAAATATATTTTAAAATTCCGTAGCTTTTTAAAATTGCGGAAAGGTCCATTCAGGATTTGGAACAGGAGAATAATTTTATTTTTCTTTCACGTTCTAATATTACGTGGCCAATATAAAATTCACATGGATCCTGATGCTATTTATAACGAGACACACTTTGTTAACATTGTACGATGTCTTGGTATTTTTAAATTTACAAATCTCTGAAATGTAGTCGCTTAAATTCGAAGAGAATAAGTAACTAGAGAAATTTCTAGGAACTGTTTGTACCAATATTTATTTTTTAATATTTTTTCTTACTATTTTCTTATATATACAACTTGTTGCGAATCTCTTTCTACACAAACAAGTAAATATCAATATTATTATTTATAGAAAAAGCGACGTCGGAACATTCTATGAAATGCAATGAGATATAGGTGGTCGTATCAGATATACTGTCTCCTCTTTAAATGTGCTTTATAAATAATTTATTTTTCTTCCATAGGTAAACTGGAAATAAACTGTATGCTTGTCTACACTATTTTATATTCTATAAATTTGCTTGTATGTATATGAAAATATTTTTAGTTTCTCCATAGAATTTTTAGTGCAATGTCTCTAATAAGATTAGATTATTGAAGTACATCTCTGCCTAAATTGGATGTTTTCTTTTTAACGTAGCCGAATACTATTTTTAAAAAATTAGCTGCTCTAATATTTAGATTTTAATTAATAAATGATGTCTAATGTATTGATACAGATATGATGACAAAAAAATACAATAAAAAAAGCGTATCACAACTTGTTTTTAAAACTATAAATAAATATTTTAAGAGCGGATCAAAAATATGATTGTGAGATCAATGAAGACCGTACAAAAGGTACTGAAGATGACATTCCTGCAGACTAGTAACAAATCGTGAAGAATGAATACGAAATCCGAATTAATGAATAGAATTTAGAAAAAAGAAAATTAATGGCCAAGAAATAATAAATATTATGTGATACTGTCAGAAAAATTAATAGATTATAGACATTACGAGTACAATAAGCATAGGTGAAACCGGTTTTGAAAATTAAACATCAGCTAAAAGTTTATGTCCAAATTTCTAACTTAGTATCGAGAATTTTTTGTAACTTACGTACAGGGAAACAAATTTTTTGTAGAATACTTGCAATTAAGCCGTTGATTTCGTTAAGGTTTATGAATTTTTGAAAATATTTTCTTTATTTTTTAAAAAACTTGTTAATGGAGACATTTGGGAAGTAAATAAATATGATTAATGTATTTATTATTGAAATTAGTACAATTACAATCAACAATTAATTAGTTGATTTAAAAAATCGGTTATAATCAGTGCAATAAAGTGTTTCACGCGAAGTAATGTACGATAGGCGATAGGCATTAATATTTCTATGGTAAGGGTTACATGTTTTGCACTGAATACACTAACAAACCAGATGCTGAATGCCATCGTTGCGTGTCGTGTTCTTTAAATTAACCAATTTTAGAACCATAAGTGACCACACGGTAGTGTCGTGCTCTATTTTCATGATTGGCAACAACTAGTGAATATCTGTCAAAATAGGACCAGTGGGGTGCAACTATTATTTACACACTTATAGTACGAGAAATGGTCTGCAAGATTTTATTAGTTGCAAAAAGAATTTTATTTATCAGAATAATTCCCTTAGTTTAAATAAACTTTTTCATTCTTTGGAACCATTCCTCGAAACAAGCAAAAATACCCTTCTTTTGTCAAGCCTTCAAAATATCGCTTAAATTCAACAATTATGCCATTTGCGCATTCAGTTTTTCATCAGCATTAACATATGGCAGTCACCGATCTAACATGGTGGTTAATTATCTTTACATAGAAAAGGTATATATATATTATATAGTATATATATATATATATACACATATACATATATACACACCCCTGCGTATTTACGGCCCAGGGTACCTGAATCTCATTTACATTATCGTTAGCTTATCCCACTCTTACAACAGAGGATGCTGTGAAAGGCACATGCTTTCTATTTGCTCAAATTAAAATAACTTAAAATGAACTAAGTATAGTTCGTTTCAAGTAATTTTAATTTGACTTATACTGATTTATACTGTGTCTGGTGTTCGGATTATTATTTAAACTACTGTATCTTAGGAAATTATCTAGATCACTGAAGGTTGATATATAACCCCTTGCCACAATAATTTTCGTTTTCTGTATACGTATTTCGACAACTAATTTGTCATCATCAGCAGATAATTAAACAGTGTCGCACCTGGATAACTATGGTAAAAATACCTGTACCGAAAAACAACTTTCGCACGCGCTCCGTGCCGCTGAAAGCCAAAACGTACACTGACAATCTTCAGTGATCTAGTCAATCAACCACAGGCTCTATTAAAATTACCTTTAGGAAGTTATGTATGTAAACATGATAAACTTCATATAAAAATTACAACTTATGCATATGTACGTAAATATATTTTCTTTCTACTGAAAAAAACTTGTACAAAATGTATATCGAAAAATTAGTAATATACAGGTTGGTAGAAAAGTTTTGAAAGCGACACCTATTAAGCAGTAGAGGAATCAAAATTCATACGCCATTTTAATATCTCATGTGTCATATGAACACACTAAAAATTTTATCTTGATCTGTCAATTCATTCATTGTTAGCAATCCATTTGAATTAGACGTGTCGGTGTATTTTTTAACAATGGAAAAAACTGAATATCGCGCTGTGATAAATTCTTTGTTTTGGAAGGTTTATCAGCAACAGAGATTCATACAAAAATGGTGAACGTGTTAAAGGAATGTGCTCCTTCATTTCCAACAGTACATCGATGGGTTTTAGAGTTTAAACGTAGTCGTACAAGCGTTGAAGATGAACCATGTAGTGGACGACAAAAAACTGCAACAACAGCAGAAATCATTGAGCAAGTACATAATATGGTTAGTGAAGATCCGAATTTGACTAAGCGTGAAATTACTGATACCACAGGCATCTCAGACGAACGAGTATTCCATATTTTACATGAAGAATTACATACGAAAAAGCTGTTTGGAAAGTTAGTGCCGCATTCGTTAACAATTCAACACAAACTGAATCGAAAACAAATTTCTCAGCGTAACTTGGTGCATTTCAAGCGGAATAAAACCGATTTCTTGCGTCGTTTTATAACTATGGATGAGACTTGGATCTACCACCATGATCCTAAATTGAAACAAAAACGATTACAGTGGACTACGGTTGGTTGTTCAACTCCAAAAGAGGTGAAGTCAGGACGATCGGCAAAAAAGGTTACGGCATCAGTGTTTTGGGATGCAAAAGGAATTTTACTGATTGATTATCTTGAAAAAGGTAAGACAATTAACTCAGAGTATTATTGTAACCTTTTAGATCAACTGGATACAAAAATTCGTGAAAAAAGACCTGGCTTAGCGAAAAAAAAAATAATTTTTCATCAAGACCATGCGCCTTCACACAAAAGTGTTTCGACGATGGCTAAATTGAATGAATTAAAGTACGAATTGCTTGAACAACCACCGTATTCACGAGATTTGGCTCCGAGTGTTTACTACTTCTTCGGAAACTTGAAACAATTCGTTCGTGGAAAACGTTTTTTATCGAATGAAGAAACTATTTCAGCCGTGGAACAGTATTTTGCAGAGCTTCCAGAAAATCATTACAGAGATGGTATTAAATTATTGGAGGATCATTGGAATAAATGTATTGAAGTTGAGGTAGATTACATTGAATAAAAAAACTAATTTCTTTTATAAATTCACATTGTTTCATTTTTGCTTTCAAAACTTTTCTATCAACCTGTATAGTTAGTTTCGAACACACCACGAATATTAAAAATCATCAAATGTCAACATCAAGTTATAAGAGTACACACTTATATCCATTTAAAAACATTAAAAGCTTCAAATGACAGTAATCTAATAACATAAAAAAATCCAAATATCTGGAATTGTTGAAACTCCTGCAAAAAGTGGACGATCGAGAATTGTTACAAGTGCAAAATTAAAAAAAAAAAACGAAAATAACCAAAGTATATCAAGTAAAAAATATTAGTGATTCGAAATAAGAATCGGTGCACGTAAACAATGACGTTTGTAAAAGGTTACCAGATGTACAGCTTGTTTACTAAATATGCAGCAAAAATTCAGGGAGTTATTCCTTAGGTTAAGATTTTTTGTTTTCGGATGATTTTCGAACGCTTTGTTTCGAAGATATAGTGCGATAAATGTTTTCGAAAAGAAAACAATACTTTATTACTTACTATTACATGTAGATTCTTAATCTTAAAACACTGCCGAAAATGACTATTGCTAGCTACGATATTCTCCACGTTGTCTGCATATACTCCTTCGAAATCATCAGGTTTGTGTCTTATTACATCACATCCATCAAATATCCGATTTCTTAAATCTTCTTAATTTTCCACTGAAGCTGTATACATTATACTATATATAAAAAAGAAAGAGACAAATTTCCGAACAGGCCCAAATAACAGTTAATTCTCATTTGATGAAAGCATGGCAAAATCACATAGTCTATAATGACGTAAAAAGTTAGAATAATATATATCCAACGAAAATCAAATTAATAAAAAAAATGTATTTTCTGAAATACCTGTAAACGTTTTATTAATTTAAATATATACTTTTAATAATGACTACCGCTTCTTGCCATTTGTTTATTTGTTCATTATAACCAATACATTAAATTTTATACACTTTAATATATATTTATTAGTGAATGTTATACATTAAATACTATTATACTAGGGATGTTTCTAAAGTTCTGGGAATTACGTATAATTTCTATAAATTTGTTAATTTTCGTCAATATTACAATGTCGTTTTTCAACATAATCTCCATTTAACTGAATACATTTATCCCAACGATAAACTAATTTTTTTAGCCGTCCTCAAAGAAGTTTTTCGGTGTCTTGTCGATTCACCTATTTATGGCACGTTTTACGCCAGTTAAACTTTCAAATCGAACACCCCGTAAGGGTTTTTTCAAATCTGGGAACAGATGGTAATCACTGGGTGTAAGATCCGGGGAATAAGGTGCGTGCGGCAGCAATTTCCATAGTAAATCGTTCAAAACATCCTTCGTTTTTCTTGCGGTGTGTGGTCTTGCATTATCCTGTTGCAATAACGGACTCTTATGCAACTTTCCAGGCCGTTTTTTGACTAGTGCCTGTCGCAGTGGTCCGGATAATAAATTTGAATAATATTCTGCATTAATTGTAGTACCTCTCGGCAGATAATCCATGAAAATAATCCCTTCGCAATCCCAGAATACAGTAAGCATTACCTTTCCAACAGACGGAACTGCACGCGCCTTAAGTGGAGGCCCTTCTTCAGGTTTGCGCCATTTTTTGGATTAACTTCTCGTCTCAGGATTGAAATAAAGGAATCCACGTTTCGTCAGTGGTAATTATTCGTTGCCAAAATTCATCACCGTAACGGGCTAACAGCTCTTGAAGTTGACGACAAGTATCGGACCTATTGAGTTTCTGTTCTGGTTCCAACAGCCTTGGCACCCAGCGCGCCGACCCCTTGCTAGCGCCTAAACAATCATGCAAGATGTCATGAACTTGTCGTGTACCTATCCCTAGGTGTACACTAATTTGACGAATAGTCATTTGCCTGTCGTCTTTCAGTAGGTTTTCGACGCCAGTAATGTTTCTTTCATTTATCAACGTGCTTGGCCGCCCACTGCGTGGATCGTCTTCTAGTGATGTTCTACCGGCTTTAAAACAATCGATCCACCGATAAACTACTTTTGGATTCTGCAGATTCACCAAATACTCCTTGCAGACGACAATAATTTCTGACGTTTTCACATCTTCTTTCCACAAAAAGAAAATTATCGCTCTTTGAGATTTTGCCGCGTGTTCCATGATTACAAAAACAGTGCTACTAAAACGCGTCTACATCAGTCGAATACCTGAATCAGACTGAACAATGTTGCACTAGATAGTTGCATAAACATGTCAAGACTTGTCTGGCATCAATAACATTGCGTATAAGTTCTCCGTTATTTAATTATAGCACCAATATAAACTTCACGTGTGCTTTTTGTGTATGTACATACATATGTATCAAAACAAGTTTTCTATTTTGTGAACAACATTCACCTCTCTAGAAACTGGTCGGTTTATATTTACAGTTTGTCAAAAAAATTTTTGCACAGAAAAAGAAACATGTAAAATGTTATCTTCATTCAAGAATTACAACAACAAATTCTTTACATATTTGTTTTCTTTGCACACATTCCATTACTGTACTTGTTTACGACTATAAGACGTCAATACTTTTCAAATAGACACACACATTATAACAACAGCAACAAAAAAAGAAGTTTACTCAGTATAAAAAGTGTCCAAAAAATCTTTGCATATTAAATGAAGACAACAAAATAAAAACAAAAATATTTTTCACGAATTTTGTGGTTTATTTATAATTGAAATGTGAAAGGCGTAAAAAAGCGTTTAGTAATAAAGAGATTGTTTATATAATTAGATATTAACTTTATCGAAAATTTGTGGGTTCATCTAAAAAAAAAGGTAGGAAAAAGATCGCCAATCAATAAAAACGAATTGATAAGGTTCATTAAAGAAGAGTGGGACAAAATACCGTTAGAATATAATATTCCGAAGCTTATTTAATCAATGCGAAGACGTCTGCAAGCGGTAATTGATGCACAAGGTCGACACACAAAATATTAGCACTAAAAATTCAAAAATTTACATCAGGCTTAATATTTTATCAAATGTGCAAACGTTTTTTTGACAGTAGAGAAATTGAACTATTTTCCTTTTTTAATATACTACATTAGAATATTTTCATTCTTATAGAAGTTTCTTTTATTTAATATATTAAAAAAACGTGTTTATGACACTGTGTGAAAAAAAATCAAAAAGTTGGTTATTTAAATTAGAAATCAATCAAAATCTTTTGAAGTTTTTTTATTTTTTCTCTATGTGCAAAGATTTTTTTGACAAACTGTATATCTTTTCCAAAATCAACAGAAGAGTAACGTTTTTTTCTATTTCTTTTTATCATTTATTGTCCATATTTATTTACTTGTAATATTAATTACAAATATTTTCGAAATTCACATTTATAAATAATCTAATTGATTCATTGATTCATACCAAATTTTATTTTAATGTATTTATTTAAACAAATATCTGTCATGTCAAATTAGTTAACAAAATATTGTTTAAAATCCAAAATTTAAACTATTAAATATCAATTTTGAGTATTTATGCATTGTTTTTTCATGTTTAATACCTTTACTATAAACACAAATGTCAACTATTAACACGGTATTTTTATGCATATTTGATCAATTATAATTTATACTACATGCAATACTTATCAATAACTCCCGCATGAACATATATTACTTTTATCTATTTATCATATTGTATAATTGAAACTCCTACTTGGCATACTTCCCTGCCTATCACTAAATTCACTTTCTGCACAAATCTCTTGTAATAATATTTGTTTAAAATTATATTAATATAATTATTTTTCTATTTTTGGAAATACCAATTCAAATTGGATTTATATTACTATGTAATATAATATACAAAAAGAATTTTGCTAGGAAGACACTATTATATGTTAATTGAAATATATTGTGATCTTAACAAAATCATTGTACGAGGTGTGGCAATTAAATAACGAGACTAGTGCGAGAAATGTTATGTATTGCAAATAAACTTTTATCCCCCTCAACATACTCTCCTCCCCTACTATGTGTCTTCCATTATTCAAAACAATGCTGTAGTTCATCTGTTGTCAGCCTCTTCAAACAACTCTGCCGTTATTGCTCTTACGTGTTCAACAGACTGAAAATGTGTGCCCTTTAATGCACTTTTCACTTTTGAGAACAGGTACAAATCACGTGCGAGACCTAGCGAAGACGGAGGAGGCATTGCGTGTTGGAACTTTTGTCGTGTTTAATTCATCATGCAAAATGTGTCTTACTATTTCTTTGTTAATGTTTGCCATATCGGTAATCATCTGAATGATCAGACGTCGGTCTTTCGGCACAATTTCATTAATTTTCTGAACGTTTCCTTCAATTCCTACAGTCACAGGTCGACCCAACCTTCAAAAAACTGTTTGTGCCATTCAAAAACTTATGCACGTGACGTAACATTATCACCAAACACTTCCTTTAAAATTGGTAAGCATTCTGTTGACGTTTTTTTTTAATTTGACAAGCAATTTCGGGTTAATTCCCTGCTTGATTTTTATGTCATCTATTATCACGGCATTACTAAGTAACAGTGTCCTCTACAATTCAAGCTCGAAAGTAAACTAAAGGAGACAGAGAGAGGAAACTACAGGCTGTTGCTTGGGAAGTATCAAGGTTAATGACATTCTAATTGCAGCCTCGCCCGATGCGGCAGCGCGATGGAAGGAGCAAAGTCTTGTTATTTAATTGCCATGCCTCGTATGTTTAGTTGTGGTAGGAAACGCGTTTCAACTGTAAGAGAAGATCGTCTCTTGGTGCGAATGTGTGTGAAGAATGGAGCAAATATGTTATCGAAACTTCGTAGTGAATAGTGTGAAGCTACTGGTATCTGGTATGTGACCACTACTACAGTTCACACAAGATTAATTGCAGTTGGATTAAATACATGTCGACCTAGGAATGGTCAAATGAGCATTTAGATTAGTCTGTCGAACAGTGGAAAATATCATCTTTTCCGATTAATCAAAATTTAATTTATATGGCTCCGACGGAACTCAATACATTTTCAGAAGATCAGGAGATGCACAGAACAGAATGCATTGTATCGAAGGTTAAATATTCCAAAGTGTTATTAGGGTTCATCGAGGGCATTTAACTACTCAAAATTATATTTTGCAAGGTGATTCAATACGCAAAAAAGGCATGAACATTTTTTCTTTACTTTTCAATTACTATTATTTGAAACTATCTTCCAACTAACACATGGATCAATAAGTCCCGAGACTAACAATGAAAACAACATTTTTTTGCAAAATTTTTTTTTATTCATCAACATAATCACCTTCTAGGGTGATACAATGGTTCCAACGCTTTTCCAATTTTTCAATACCATGTTTATAGAAAAATTTATCTTTCGCTTCAAAATAAGCTTCAGTTTCAGCGATGACCTCCTCATTTGAGCCAAATCTTTTTCCCTGGAGCATTTTTTTAAGATCAGCAAAGAGCCAGTAGTCACTGGGGGCTAAATCTGGCGAATATGGGGAGTGGGGAAGCAGATCAAAACCCAATTCGTTCAATTTTGCCATTGTTTTCATCGACTTGTGGCAGGGTGCATTGTCTTGGTGAAAAAGGATTTTTTTCTCTGCATGTGCGGTCGTTTTTTTGCGATTTCCTCCTTCAAACGCACCAGTAAGTCAATATAATAATCACTGTTGATCGATTTACCTTTTTCGAGGTAGTCAATGAAAATCACGCCATGTGTATCCCAAAAAACTGACGCCAGGACTTTGCCAGCTGACTGCTGCGTTTTCGGACGTTTCGGACGGCTTTCGCCAGCTGTGCACCACTCAGATGACTGCCGCTTCGACTCTGGAGTGTAGTGATGTATCCATGTTTTGTCCATGGTCACGTAACGACGCAAGAAATCTTTTTTGTTGCGAGTAAATAGCGATAAACAGCTTTCTGAATCATCGACTCGTTGCTGTTTTTGTTCCATCGAAAGCAATCGCGGCACCCACTTGGAAAAAACCTTTTTCATGCTCAATTTTTCATGAAGGATAGTAAATACACTTCCATATGATATCTGTGTCATCTCAGCAATCTCACGGAGCTTCACTTTACGATCTTTCATTATAATTTTTGTCACTTCACTCACATTTTCCGGTGTAACGGCTTCCACAGGTCTACCCGAGCGTTCCGCGCCATTTGTGTCGGTATGACCACGTTTAAACTCGTCAAACCACCGACAAATCGTTGCTTTTGATGGACAAGAGTCCGGGTAACATTTTTCAATCCATTGTTTTGCTTGCGTGGTGTTTTTACCCATTAAAAAAAAATGTTTTATCAGAACACGAAACTCGGTTTTTTCCATTGTTTAAACAAACTACAAAACGACTTTACTCCAACCTCGATAACTCAGCTGTTTCTGGTCCGATCGACTTAAAATTTTGACACGTTTCAAGCAAAGGTTAGTACTCTAGAAAGACGTGGTTACTGGTTTTCTACGAGCGCCATCTATGGGTTAGTCTCGGGACTTATTGATCCATGTGTTATTTCATATATTTGCTTTATTTCTTTTTAACAAACGCTGTTTTTATTATTACAGGTAAAGGAATTTGTAGAAAGTAGTGGTATTCAACAGATAGTACGGCATGGATAGTTCAGATTTAAATTCCAGAAAATTGGCGCGACAGACACCTATAAAGAAAATGAATTAATTCAAGTCAAGTATGGTACCAGGATTTATGCTTGGACTATTTGAAAAATCTATTCTACCAAGCCAAGAAGAATGAAGGCTGTCATCAAAGCCCGGGATGGATCTAATAAGTATAATTAAAATTAAGTGTAGATATTTATTTACAATAATTTATGAATACGCTTTTAAACTCTACCAAAAAGACACTGTTTTTCATCATTTATACATACAATTATTTTTTCGAATAAAATGAAAAACCTATATATTGCTATGTACACTACAGGCCATAAGTGAGGGATCACTTATCATAAATAACACTTGTATTTTAGACACATCCCTTAGACTTTTACCTGTTTTGGTGAGAATAGTTGAAATAACAGTTGTAAATATAATTCTGAGAAGGATTATTCGGATTATTATTATAAATTAGATAAATATATTTGTTTCTGAAAAATATTGTAAATCCTTTTAATAGTTTTATGGCGTCTATTTAATAGATATTTTTATATACCTCAATAAATTTAATAGGGTTTACAATGCAATATTATTATAATGGTATTAGGAATTCATAGTAAACTATTTAGCAATTTAAAAATTAGTTTTCGTGCAGCATTTGTCCGAGTAAGTTGCAATACGAGTATTTGAGAACATACATAAAAGTAACTTATAAAAATGCCGAAAAGAAAGGAACTTAGCGCAGAAACTCGTAGTTCTATAATAACGCGACATGGTGAAAAATTTTCACTGCGGCAAATAGCCCAAAAGTTAAATTTATCTTATCACGCGGTGCAAGGAACAGTGAAACGATATTCACAAAGTGGATCATTACAACCAATAAAACGTTGCGGAAGGCCAAGGGTAACTACCAGACAAGAGGATTTGCGATTAAAAATACTATTAAAACGAAATAGGTGCCTCACAGCTCCTCAGCTTCGAGCAGAGCTGAATGAAGGCCGTCGAAAGCCGGTGTCACTGACTACTGTAAAACTATGTTTGACAAAGGCGGGACTACATGGGCGTATTGCAGCTCGAAAACCATTATTGAATCCACGAAATCGCAAACAACGGTTACAATGGGCCCAGGACCATCAACACTGGAACATGGAAATGTGGAAGCAGATGTTATGGACAGATGAGTCAGTTCCAAGTGTTTGGTAGTAATCGGCGAGTTTTCGTTCGAAGACAAGTGGGTGAAAGGATGTTACCCAAATGTGTAGTGCCAACTGTTAAATACGGGGGAGGTTCTATGCTTCTTTGGGGATCCTTTTCCTTTGATGGTGTCGGAGATTTGTACCGCATTGAAGGCACTTTAAAAGAAGAGGGGTACCTGAAGATTTTGGAGGAACATGCAATTCCGTCTGGATTAAGGTTAACTGGTGAAGGTTTTCACCTACAACAAGATAATGATCCCAAACACACTTCCCAACTTTGTAAAAACTATGTGAATCGAAAAGAGGAGGAAGGGGTGCTGATAAATATGATTTGGTCACCACAATCACCCGATCTCAACCCTATCGAATTACTGTGGGATGAATTAGATAGAAACGTGAGAGAAAGCTGTCCATAATCGCAGAAACAGCTTTAGGAGCAACTTACAAGAATGTGGAATAATTTACCAATGGATACGCTCCATAAACTTGTATCGCGGTTGCCTAATATTTGTAAAGAAATCATTAAGCGCAGAGGTGGGTACTTCGTCGAAAGTCGAATATGATAAGAAATTCTACAGAATATGTTGAAATTATTTTATTTTATAAGGAAAACTGTTCATTTGTCTCGTAAATATAGTTTTGTAGAAATATACGTTTTGTTTCACTAAGCGTGCATGTTTTTTTTTAAATTTCATCTACTGATCCCTCACTTATGGCCTGTAGTGTAGCTATACCTTTTCTCAGAATAAGGAATGATTCAAATATCCCGCTAAAACGCGGAACACATAGCTTAAAAATGTAATTTATCATAAAAATGAAACATAAGCAGTTGTGAATGTAGTAGTTTGTCAAAAATATTAATCTTTTTCTTTAATATATAAAAATAAATGAAAGAAAAATAATTTTAATGGAAGTATGATTGTACAAACGTTACTTTTTGGATTAATATGTACAACCTATCCAAAATTAAGATTAAATATTATTAAAATAAAACAATGCAAAAATGTAATTAAACGTTTACAGGTTATGAAAAATAGCGGGTATCTGGCATTCATTTATCCATATTAAACTTATCTGTTCAAGCACCAATGAAATCTCTTAAAAATATGTACTATTTTGGCGCAATATTTGAATCACTGCTTCCTATTCTGAGACAAGGTGTAGTTGTCTTATTATTTATAACTATGGTTGTATAGCAAAAATCAAATTAATGAGAATAGAAAGAAATATTGTCAGTACATTAACTGAATCAGTAGTGTTCGGATTATTTTTCACACTACTGTATATGTTGCTTTACTATTTTCCAGTATTGTTTTTAAACATAATTCCAATTATTACTACCACAAGTACGTCAGTAAATAAATGACTGGTTTTACGTATCAAAATATACTATTAGTAAAGCATCTTGTGCGCAAACTCATACGGTCACATTGCTTCACTACTAGAAAAGTGAAAACCGGAGAATATCACGTCTCATAACAGCCATAACGTAATAGTTAGTTGCACGCATTTACGTATATTAATCAAAGTTGGTGTTATCTACAGGTGTTTTGTTTACATAAAAATATTGTAAGTACTAATATTATAATTAGTATGAATACATTTAGAATTATAATAAATCAATACAAGATGTAATAAATAAAAGCAAAATTATTTTTAAGCTGAAGATATTTCTGAAGATTGTTAATTTACTTTTTATAAATATCAAAATACGAATATATGGGAATGTTTTTTCAAAATTCAAAATATATATGTAAATGTAGTGTATAAGTATGTGATTTATTTTTTGTATATTTCGTTATTGAAAATATTTCATTTATTTTTATTTATTGTAATTTATATGATTTTAAATTCATAAAATATATTTGTATCGGAGATAAATATAAAAATTTTGTAATCAATCTCTGTTTGTCATTTTGTCTATTTTACATACAAAAATTGTTTGCTTTTTATTAAGCTTCGAAACATTTTTAATTTTTATATATATACATATGTATATGGTAAAAAATATTTTTTTTTAATCAAGAATAATTGTCTCTTAACAATATTTCTTTATAACAATATATTTATATGAAGAATATTTATTAAATTCAAGATTATCTGCATTTGTATAACTATATTTTAAATACCCTTTTTTTTTTAATTCAATTGTACCAATAATTATCAATTAATTACATTATAATAACACAATTTCAACTTGAAATAATGAATCATTTGCGCAAATTTATTAAATTTAGTAGAACTAAAAACAATTACTAAACACTTCAAAATTTATTTTTTTAATCACTTATCACTCGTTCCTGTCAATTGTCATTGATAAAATTTTACCACAGAAGAATAGGTTATGTGTATTAAGTATGAAAGTTACTATAATTTTTTTTATTATTTTTAACAAAATTACAGGTTTGAGGAAAGTTACGGCAGTTGGTAATGGTTCGTTATGTTCCAATGTCTTGCCGAAATTGTATTATTATAATGTAATTAATCAATACTATTACAAATTGGATTGTCTCCTTTAGTTGACCCTGATAAAGTGTACTAAATGTATAAATGAAAAACTAAATGTACTTTACTGGTTTCGCCGATATATAAAACAAATTAAAAGAGAATTTCTGTTTATTTACTTCATGTAATATTTTATTAATTTTTTTTCTAATTAAATACTATAACAACAGCATTAGACTGTGTCTATAATCTACTGAGTGACCCGTTTTCAAGTGAAGGAGGTTTGTAATAGTAAAATTAGTAGATATTGTACAGTTGGTAGTAGCATATTACATAAATTGAAAGCATGTTTAAAGATTATGCCGTTAAATACATATAATCTCAAAACTAATATAATGATCGATATCTCACGAACATAAAAATGTTCTAATCAAGGGAATTTTTTTTGGTACCACCACATTTCACTTGAAATGGATTTCTCTGCATAATAGTACGGTTTTAGGCTAGTTCAATTTAGTTTTTTCAAAGTGGTCAATTTAAATTTTATATCAAATGCAAACTTTAAGAAATATAAAATCGAACTGTCAAATACAAATGTCAAAAAATGTAGAATCGATCCGTCGAATACAAATGTAACTAAATATGTGCCAAGTAATTATAAAATATAGAATAGAATAAATTGTTTATGAAGTAAATAGTATATATTTAGAATATGTACATTGAAAATGTGTAGGTGAAACATTTTCTGATACGTTTGATTTATTATCTTTCTTTGTACTATTCTTCAAAGTTCATAAACTGCTTTTTTAAAATGATACGAAATTTTACATTCAATTAGAAAAAATAACATGAAGAATTTGTATCATAAGTGAAGATACTTTCCGTATTCGCCTTTTAGAGATCACCTCCCTTCGCATCTCATACCCTAAACTGAGCTCGCGCGTTAAGTAAGGTTGAATAATTCTCCGAATAATATTGCTCGCGTTATATCAGTGACGCGAAGATGTCTCGCGAAGGTGGATTATTAACTGCAACGGGTGTAAATAAATTTCTAGATCATTTTTTACGTTAGAATATATAATAGTTATAATTCCCACCTATCTGCGCGAAACTGGATATTTGTTCAACATTGGCGATAAGACTTGTATGAGTCTTATGACTTTCGTTAGAATGGCACTGTACTATAGTGCCATTCTAACGTAAAAATGTGTTCAACCAATTTGAATAAAATGTAATATGGAAAATTGAGTTCAACAATTTTTGTATATGTACAAACATGTACATTTATAAAGTAATTTCAGATTTTGATTTAGATTAATGAACGGCGTAAGTAAAAGAAGAAATGATTTATTAAAATTTTAAATATGGTAATAGATACAGTGATTGGCATTTTAGTTGAGTTTTTTTTTAATAAATGTTTTCCTGTTAATTTAATATCTCGTCCATAATAATGTTACAGAAACAAAAATAGCAAACGTCAGAAAAAGTATACAGTATAGGTACATACATGTGTACATGAAAATTGATTATTTAAAAAGTCATCATTACCATAGGACTCCATGTCACATAGTAATAGAAATATTTTATTTTAGATATATAGGTAAAACACAACAGTTTTTAATTTCAACTGGTAATTTGTTAAAGAACTTTAAATCAGCATATGACAGACCTCTCTCACAAAAATCAATTTTATTTCTTATCGCATATCCATGTGTGAAAGTACTCTATTGGAACAAATGCTTGTTCTTAAAAAAGTAGTGGCCCCCAAGATTAAATTTAACAGACCACTCCGCCTAAAGCAGTCTCTGTAAGATTAATTTTATTGAGTTTGAATAAATTCTCATGATTTTTTTGAGATATATGAACAAGCGGTTCAATCACAGCAACTCCCGCAGTTATTCCATACCTCATATGACTATAGCATCAACCAAAATAACTTAAGTGCAGCACCTGTCCGTTCACATAAAGGGCTCATCTTACGGCACAGAAGATATACATGGTTTTGAAAAAGTAATTTGTTGGTGACTAGCCCTAGCAAGTGGACCGTATGCTTGCTACACTAGATAATCACAATTATTATGCTCCAAAAAGTCAGGATATGTTTGATTTTTCGTTTTAAAATTAATTGCACTGGTTTTAGTTGGATTTATATTAAGATGACACGATTTTATCCAAAGAACTACTTACTATCGCGAACGTGGTATCGTCATCGTACTTCAGTGTTAAGGTATAGCTATTGTTATCTGTTAACGGGTATTCGACGATACATACATCATCAAAGTAGATCAGAAAGAGGAGTGGCCCTAAAATACTCCCTCTAATTAACGGTAATGCATCCGATATGAATTTGGCATTGTTCAATGTCAGTCTTGTACTAGATTTTCTCATATAGGTAGGAATTAAACCAAACAAGCGCTGATCCCCTTTATACCATACTATTCTAGTGGCTAAAATAAGTGTGCGATCACCTACACTGTCAAACCTCTAGGTATTTCTTCTTGTTCCAAAGATTTTCGCTAATTCAAAACAGTCTATATTTTTTCCTTTGGGAAAATCGTGTTGGTGAGTATCTAGCATATTGTGTTTACAGGTAAAATCAAATAAACGTTTATATAGCACTTTTTCGAATATTTTGGAGAAAGCTGTTAATAAGATAATTGGTCTGTAGTTGTTAAGATCATTTGGGTCATTACTCTTGAACACAAGGACAACCATGCGTGCTTTAAGAGATCGGGAAAGCACCGGATTTCAAGGAAAAGTTTATTACATGACACAAAGGATCAACATAAGTGGAAACACATTTCTTAAGAAAGTGAGTGAGGGTATTATCAATACCCGACGCTTTAGAGTTGTTTAAAGAGCAAATTGAGGAAGTAAGCTCATAGCTGTCCACAGGAAAGAAATAAGACGACTTGATGTTATATTTTATATGTATGTATTCTCTCACCGTTGGTATTATCTTGAACTGCTGCTGTTATTTATGAAACTTCTGTTAAAATTGTTTATAAGACGACGCAAATCATTCGACAGAGTCAATGCCGCTCTCTAAATTACTAATATAATAATTGATGATACGTCACCTGTCCTTGCTTTAACTTGTAGGATAGCAATTACGCTTTCTGACATTAATTAAATTATCATAAACCTACTTATAATAAATGTGACTATCTTTATATTCACTATTGTACATTGAAATTGTTCTTAAAGAGGAAACATTCCTAAGCGCAAGTGAATCAGCTGAAGGAGTACAATGCTTACGCTAGCCAACAACTACTTTTTTCACAGGAAAATAGACGCTAAAATACCTAAGGAATGTGGTATAAAAAGCGTTAAATTTCTCATTTCAATCATACCGTATACTATATACATTCTCCCAACTTTCCCTGAAAATGTCATTTGTGAAATAATCGGTATTAACATCACTAAACACAGGCGTGTCACTAAATTGATGTTGGTTTTTGAAGCAATAAATCGATAATGTTTCCGCCTCGTCCGCTAGTCCAAAAACACTGTGGTAAGAGTTTCTGAGAATCTTAAACTGTAATCCAATCTTCCTTATGGAACGTAAATGAAAATATTATCCAGACAAGTCTCTGCAATGTTTGATATTCTTGTAGGCCCGTGGAAGAACACTTAAGCGGCATAAGATCGTAGAACATTACCTAAATTCTGATATTGTTGACTTCCGCTCAAGAGATCAACATCGAAATCTACGATTATCGTTATGTAATTCATCTGGGTTGGTAAATTTAGAAGTGTCTTAAACTCATGACAAAAGTCTTCGAAATATCCATCTAGAGGTCTGTAAATGTATATCAATGTTGTGCATCGACAGATTATGGTATTAAATCAGATGTGAACACAGCAGCGCTGTCATCCACTTCATCCTGTCGACAGTAAAGAGACCGTAGAGCGTAGTCATATAAAGACAGTGTTTTTAACCTGTTTACCGTGAACCATTGTTCCGTGATAAACAATTATGCGGCTGAATCCATCTTATGAAACACTATAAGAATTTACAAATCGTAATTGAATTTAGAGAAGATCGAATATTTTTATGCGATAACAGAACAGTGTTAAGTTTTTATGTAATTTATTTTAAAAAATGCAAATGTAAATATGCCTGAATGGACTATAGAATAAATAAATATCACCGCATTTTGTTTTTATTATTAAGAATTTCAAAATGTGTAAGATTTTTGGAAAGTACCTAGTCGTGACATAAATGTTGTCCGTTATCAGTTTCATCAAAAATAAATTGAAAATAATGATATCGACAGGCATTTTATATACATTTATTTTCTTTAACAATACAATAATAAAATATACATATATTATTTAAAATATCCTGCGTTTGCTTACACACGAGTTTTCAATAGTCTATATCAATCATCTTCGCAACACGCACTCTATCTACATGGAAATTGTTAGCCTTCGGACTCTACAAATTTCAATGGGGTTTTCTGCAAGCCATGTTATCCAAATAAGACCCCAAATAATTCTGCGGATTTATATCTGGACTTTCGAAGGACTAATCTATCACTTTAGTTAACTCTGAAACATATTGTCTTAATTGACTATAATTTCTGTCCATTGAACAATATTTTATTCAAAGATATTAGTTTTATATGCGTTGGTCGAGGTTTGACGCCCTGCTCACAAAAATGGAGTCGCGTCACATCTGCATAGGAAACACTCCAACAAACCATTACAGAAGCTGGGTGGAGACCTCTTTGAACTCTGCTTACCACTTCAGCCGCTTCTCGGAAACTGTGAGCATAACCTGGGTCATTTTGCTTCTTATATTTTTCTACTATGGTAAAAACTTTTTCATCGATAAACCAAAATATATTGATAAATTTTTTTTGTTCTTTTTATAGTTTTCGGCGCTTCTGTAATACGTTGTCCAGTCATTCTTCGATGGGTACCTAGCATTAGATCATATATAATTAGTTGCGACATACGAAATATATTTTGGAAATATTTACTTCACAGGCCATAATCTTTTGTGCAGTGGGTTTTTTCGATACGATATCGATGTTTTGTGGAGGTTTAGTTAATGATAGTATGGCGTGACTAGATGCATTGCTGGCCACTCAGAAAATAATAGAAAAACAAATGTAATACTGCAAAAATAAAATATTATTATTATTATACAAAATGTTTCAAAATTTAAAAAAATATTTCAAACAAGTTTATTAAATATTCTTCTAAATTTGTTTAAATTCTTGATTCGTCAATCTGACCACCTTTAGGTTTTATTATTTCCTGGCATTATCTTTAGTAATTTCGTCAGAGTTTCCGGTTCTATTCTTGACCATGCATCCAGTAGTTGGATCAATAGTGTTTTTATCGATCTTGGAACTGATTTTCGCACTTGTTTGTCTAGCTCATCCCATGACAGTTCTGTAGGATTTAAGCCGGAGCTTTGAAGTGATCATTTCATAATAACAACTATTCATTCCTGTTCTAATTCCTCTCTAATTTTAACGTGTATTTGGGATCGTTGTCTTACTGGAACACAAAGTGGTCTCCAATTAGACGTGTTCCAGAGGAAACACCATTCTGCTTCAAAATTTAGCTCTACTGTTCTTTTCTTAGAATACCTTATATTTTAATAAGATCGCCTACAGATGTTCCAGCAAAGCAACCCTAAACGATTATTGGTCCTCCCCCATGTTTGGTGGTGGATGTAATACATGATTTGAGAACTTTTCCACCGATCTTTGGACAAACCCTTTTGAACCGAATATCTCAAATTTGGATTCGTCGGTCCATTCTTACAGCATTCAACCGTTGTGTTATTTTGCTTACACAATAGCGATTTTCATACAGTAACTCTCCCGAACAATTTTTCATCGCGTCGACGATTTTTCACCATTGTGACGCTAACTGGTTAATTCCAATAATGTTTGCCTCTAGTTTTTATTCAACTTTTACTCAACAAAACTATATACTATGCTCTGCTGGTGTTGCTATTTTTGGTCGGCCTGGTTGCTTTTATTCAAAAAACTCCCAGTTTCTTCATATTTTTTAATATTATAGCCCACAGTTCTGCGCCTTAAGTTCAGTAATTTCCCGATTTGTCTTTTACTTTTGCCAGTATCATAAGAGTACGCGTTTGGTTTTGGTTAATTCCTACGCGATATTCAAAATAATGATTTTGTTTTAAACTAATACACAAACATTACGACACCAAGTCTTTAGACTTCGAAAGTTGAATGAAAACTAAAATTTTTATACAAATGCTATACCTCTCCTTACTTGTTTTATGACGTAATCGTATTTAAAATTTTCGAGAAAAAGGTCTTTATTTAATTGTCTTACTTGGGTTGTAAAATGAAGTAAGTAAAGTAGTTTTACATATTTTTTTTTCAAAACAATAAACTTGTACAAAAAATATGTAAAAGTACTTACTGTTTTATTAACATTAATTAAAAATATTAAAACCTAATGGATAATATAAAATAAAAAACCGTAAAACTTCTTAATACCTGTTACAAGACAATTTTTAAATGAAAAGAGAATGGTCGTTCTATTGTTCCTGTGTTAATAGACAAAGAGGTGAGATGTGACACAACTACAGATGATCCAAATTCACCTTGCAGTAAAGCAATAATTTCGTTGTCGGTATAGCTTGCAACGCCATCGTATTGGTATCAGTATTCTTGCAGATTGTTTACAACAATTGGGAAGAAATATTCGTTTAACATTATCCGATAACGAACTACATTTTCTGTGATACGCTGACCTTGTGCATTTTCGAAGATATATGGTTCGATGGTGTCATCGTTTATGCCGGTGGTGTCACCGGCATAAATGGCACACCAAATTGTAACTTTCTCCGGATGCAAGGGTGTTTCTTTGTATACGTGAATATTGTCTACGCTCCAAATCCTGCAACTCTCATTCCTGAACATTACAATATAATGAAAAAAATGGATCTATAGTCAACTGCTGTAATATCCATGTAGCGAAACCCCGACGAAGGTGACGATCTTCAAGTTTCAATTCTTGGACTAGTCGGATTTTGTATTGACGCAACCGTAAATCCTTTCGTAAAATCCTCCAAGTTGATTTATATGTAAGTTAGGTCCAAGTGTTGACGTCTAACAAGCAGATTTGGATTATCACGAATACTTTGTCTTACTGCTTCGACGTCGCACTGTGGGGATTTCGCGGAAAAAAGTCATATATTCAATATACTATTAATGCAGTATGCAATTGTATTTTTAAATTTCGAAATAACTGTTACAATCAAATCAAAAAGAATTACTTTGATCTGACTACTAGTTTTTTCTTTGAACCGTTTCAAACTCATTACTTGTATGTTTTATTGAACTGACTGAAATTGAACCTAAGAATTTCAAGACGAATGCAATTTCATTGCTTGGGCTGGCATTTTTATTTTTGGTTTTTATATAAAATAGGATATTTCAGTAAGCTAAAATTGAAAAAATAAACACTGCAGAGACTTTATTTTCTGTATAAAAATATTTTTATTAACATAGAATAAAGAAGCCGTATTTCTCCAAACACTTGGACCTCTAATTTTAGCTACATTTGTCTACAGTTAAAAACTACTACCAACACATTTTCTAATACCAGCTTTTACATTTTAAATCAATTTCAAGTGCTCCTAGGTGCTCCTTTTTAATTAGTTGCATTTATAACGGAACGCTATTGAGATCTGTATTTTTGAATTGCTCAGATTGACGCAATATTTTGAAAGTAGTTATTGCAAACAGTTACTTTACAGTTATCTTACGATTAAACACTTACTAGAGATTTTAATAAACTACGGATTGTGATAATTATACCGATTTATTTACATACACGATAATGGAAAGTTTTTATAAACAAATTTGGCAATTTTTGTCTGGAGACGAGAAAAAAGTTTGTTGCACTGTACGCGTGGTACAATATACCACCTACACTCCACAAAATTCTTATTCACGGAAAAGATATAATTGAAAACTGTATTTTTTCTGTAGGCTTACTATCCCAAAAGGCTCAAGAAATTCGTAACAAAGACTATAAAAATTATCGACTCAGACACTCCAGGAAATGTAGTCGAATTGCCACGAACGAAGATATTATGCACCGAATGATGCTAACATCAGACCCAATGATAACACATTTGACTCCTTCATTTAGCAAGAAAAATCGTAGTGATATAAGTAAAGAAGTTAGGGCTCTTTTAGAATAATAATATTACGGTTGTTATATATTCGTACAACTTAAGTTTGTCCTTAACATATTTATAACATATGAGGGGCTTAAAAGCAAAGGGGTGGGGTACAAGTGCAAAAAAGAAAATTCTGAGTAATTAAGCTTCAAAGTTTTTTGTTCCCACGCATTTTCATACATAATACTTTTGGTTTCTAATACATACCGCCTCTTGAGGTCATCGTACAGGTCTGAATTTTTGTAGAGTAATAGATATTGGTATTAAGTGTTGATTCCTCCATATAACTCAATTTTTTTAGTTTTGATACTTGTACCCCTTTGCTTTTTATCCCCCACTATATATGTTTTTTTAATCTGAATTATTTTATGTTCTATTATGATATATAAATAATATTACAACAGTTATTAAATTACTATATTTAAAAAAAACTTTTTTTCCTCACCTCCATACATAAATCCCCAGTGTGCGTTGTCTGTGTTTCTCACATTTCTTACACGATTTCTTCTTACATTATCCAGTAACATAAACTCATGTTCAAATGTCTTCACGATATTACACATTATTGGTTCACTTGGTCGATGATATTCACCATAGAGTCCAAGAAATCTTTCTCTACAGAAGATTGTCTCAGATAATAAATTTTAATAATTTCGCAGCGTTCTTGGGGCGTTTTATATTCCATGTTGTTTGCATTAACCTAACCTATAAAATTAATAAATACATGAAGGTAGCCACTGTACAGTTTTGCTAATATCAATTGTATCAAATTGTGAAGCGTTAATTGGATGTAACATTTTTGTATTAGGATTGTCGACGCAAATTAATCATAGAGTCGCCTTACCTGACGATTATCTGTGAATTTCTGACCACATTGAATGAGAATATTAATATTTGTTTTTTACATTTACATTTTTGTTATATTTTTATTTTCTTTTATTTAGATACGCCTGTTGAAAAACAAATATATTAATATTACAAAAAGAGAAAAACATATGTTTCTTATTTTTTTATATAATCCAAGGTAGAAAGTAATTGGTAATTGTAAAATTGTATGATACAAAAATGACCATTTTAATGTATTTTTAAGAGTTATTAAAATACAATTCCTATAAAGACAACATATTTAATTTTGTAAATCTATTTGATAATCTAAACGAAAAAACAAATTACACAAGCAATGGACCGCAAGATTCTATTAATATATTTCCGGAAGATTTAAACATTATCATTTTCATTTCCTCCTGTTTTATTTAATTAGTTATTCTGTTGATTTGATACACTGTTATTTACTGAAAAATAATAGCGAATATTTTTTGTTGCAGAGTCAAATATGAGTTATCCAGGCTATCCTTACGTAAGTAATAATTAAAATACGAAGTACTTAGGCTCTAAATGTTTCAACTTTTAAAGGTGAAGGAAAAAATAGTCGTTTGTCAGTGATATTAGCTATTAGAGTAATTTTTTTAATTTTTATTTTCAAAAAATATATTGCCTTATTCGAACTGTAAATTTAACTTTTACACTTTACCCAAAAAAAATACTTTTAGTTTTATTAGAACCCATAAGTGCATTCTCTTGAAAAGAGATACAAATCAGTAACACTATTCATTTGTATAAATAATCTTAGTTTGAATTTATTAACAAAGAACCAGATTTGGTATACAGCATACAAAAAGCACTACAAAAGTTTTGCAATATAGCGCACTGATTGTCGCACGCTGTGATAAGTTAAAGTCATGAATGTCTAAACCATTCGCTGTCATCTGGTGAAAAATAGAATACCGAGTAATTTTAACGTAATTATAAAAATAAGTTACAAGTTTGGGTTTTACATTGACTGAAGAAAGTGCCTCTCTGACCGATGATTTAAAAATTAAATGCCTGACGCGGAAAAATTGAAGAAAATGTTTTGAAGATTGCTTTTCATGGATGCAAGAATGCATTGAAAAATTATAAATGTTTTGTGAAAATTTGTGTATTACTTCACTAAGACCAACAGAAAAAGAGCAGAGAGATTCTCTACACTCAGCAAACAACTTCCTCTGGTGGGCCGTCTAGTCGTTCTTCAAATAAATTCCCTTGAATTTATTATTGCATTTTAATTTGTTTTTATTTTTCAAAATATCTCTATAAATCGATTTGAAAACCTAACCCTGAAAATAACAACAGCAAGGCGCATAACATTGCTGGAATGATTTACACACGTATACAGTTTAACTGTTTTGACCAAATTAGTGACGCTCTAAACGTCCACATCTAAACTATTTTCAGGAATACCATAAATTATAACATTATTATCTCATTGATTGCGGTCATTGGTTTCAAATTTATCGGATGTTAGTTAAATTAAATGTGTTGGTCGTGACTCAAGTTTAGTAAGTTTTAGTATTTTTAATTGTAAAATGAAAAAAATTGATGTTTTTAAAATTCTACGACCGTTTGGAATTAATAAAATATTCGTGTTTCGAACTATCAATCGATATGAGCAGGATTAGAAGAAACTGTACACGAAAACAGAAAATCATTACGATGTCACGAATCATCGAAACAGATTTGGAACTTGGGGTTTTACGACGCCCGACGGGACATTTTCTTACACCTCAATTTACGATTAACAGACCCGACAAATGGAAATGGTTATTGAAAAGGTACGGAAAAATAAATATAGACGAATCCTATTCGCGGGCAAGAAAATGTTTACAATTGGGGAACATTTAATAAATAAATTAACAAGGTGTATAGAGTTCGATTATTTAGAGAAGAAACTATGACTCATCAAAATCTTCGCTACGAGATTCTACCATAGGCGTAACACGGTGGCATCCAAACAATACTTAACCTAACTTTAATATTTCTGTATATATTTTTTACTTCAATCGTAATAATTTTTCACTTACCAGTTAAATAAGGATAGAACTGATAAAATGGTTTTGAAAAAATAGTCTTTTATATAAATTATGAAGCTAACAAGTAAAAACAACACACACACTATAAACACACGAACAACAATGGACACCACTGCAAACAGGGTCGCCCCTTCAGCGCATAATTGACTCGTCCTAAACCAGATTTCGTCCGAGCGCATTGACCTTGAAGTTTCTTCTCTAAATAATCGAACTCTACCAGAAATGCTCTAGAAACTTTTCGCGTTGCTTCCAAAGTCCTATATGGTAATCATCTGGTGCCAATGATAGTTTGGTTGGGAGTGTCTTATCGACATAGCTCCATAATTGGGAAAAAGTGAAAACATCGGCCAGAATTTACAAGAAGAAGGCCAAAACCACACACAATTGGTTAAAAAGCAGTGTGCCGGATTTCATAGCTACTATAGGTCGTTAGAACAAATAGAAGGAAAAATACCAATGGATATTATCCATAATTTTATTGATAAGAGAACTGGTCGCTTAAATTTTTGTGTTAACATAGGATGAGGGCATTTTGAATAGGGTCAATTTCCATTTTTAGATTACGGTATATCCTTTTATTTTGTTCAAAAAGAAATACTAGAAATCGAAACTTTTTCTATTGGGTAGACGACACTTAATGTGTAACAGAACTTATAGTATGAGTAAATTTAATTTTTTGTTGTGGAAGGTGTTGCTTATATTCGAAATTTGTGTGGGAAACCCAGATTTTAGCAATGGACCGTCTATAAAATTTTTATCCTAATTTAATTTTTATCCTATGACGATTTCTGTAAATTCAGCTTTTTATTAAATCAGATTGGGCATATCTTCTAAAGTATAGCATGCGTTTTACATGGAAATAAAGTTAAAGCAAAGATAATGGCGTCGAGTTATTCTATTAGCAAGTACGTGGTATTTTATATTATATGGATTTGCACGTTTTAATAATTATATAGTATAAAATACGCATAACTTGCATAGTTATAGCTTATGAGGTATTGTAAAACTGTATCAAAGCGTATACATATAAAATGTTATTATATGTACATACTTCAAATATCTCTTAAAACAATACATTTAATTAAGGATTGTATCTCATGCAATATAAGTATTAGTTATTAATTTTGATACTAAATGAATAAAAGCCGTGACTCAGTTCCGATTAGTCACAGCACAAATTAGTTGTTATTATTGCAGTAATTACGAGTATCATATTTTGTCCACAATAAATAAGTTAATAACAAGGAAGTTTCCAATTTTATTTTCTAACTATTTCAGAGTACGCACCTCTACGAGGATGGCATGATAAGTGCATATGTTAAGGAATATAACACAATTGTTTTAAATTTCGTAAATTTATTTCTTGATTACTAGTTATATACTCGAACTCTGCAAAATAGGCATCTATTTCGGCAATGACCTCTTCATTTGATGTGAACCGCTTCCGACAAGTCATTTTTTCAAATTTGGAAGAAGAAAGATGTCCCAGGAGACCATATTTGACGAATATGGTGCATTCGTACCGTAAATCGACTATTTTTGCTCTTACATATATGGATGAGTGAGCCAAGGCGTTGTCATGATAGCACAGACTTTTTTTCTTCGTTAAGTAGGGCCTTCTGCTCTTTAGTTCAACGTCGAATCGGTCCAATAATTCTCCAAATAATCAATTAAGATTATGCCTTGCGAATCCCAAAACGTCATCGCCATAACTTTTTCGTCTTCGCCTTCTTTGGCGCACTTTAATCTGAAAATCTCATTGTGCTGACTGACCGCCTTGGTTTATGGCGTGTAGTTATGTATCCATGTCTCATCTATAGTCACATAACTACGAAGAAATTCACTCGTATTGCACTTAAACGTAACCAAACAATTATCACTCGATTCCATTTTGGATCAATCATCAGCAGACGCGGAACGCACTTCACTGATAGCTGTCTCGTACTCAATTTTTCATAAAGGCTGTTTCGTACACGTTTAGTTGAAATATTTGCCTTTTTAGTAATCTGTAATCTTTACCCGCCGGTCTGCTAACGTCATATTATGAACTTTACATACCATCCTCGTATAGTATAAGTCTATTAAAAGGTTTCTCGAAGTACTGTTTTGCTGTGGCTTAGATGTACAATATGTACAGTCTGTGGAAAAAGTATTGTCTCTCTTCTGTTCATCAGATGATGCTTTTTGTCTCACCTTGTATTATTAAATATACTATTTTTGATTTAATTTGTTAGGGAAGACGTATATAACTTTTTCGTTTTTCCCATTTTTAATTTTTAATTTAATAAAAAAGTCCTATTCTCTTTTATATACCACATACAGAATTACTTTCATTTTCAAGAAATGCTAATTGCGTTTAATTGTAATGTAATTTATTGTAAAAATAATATGTTTCAATTGATGTATAGATTCAGTTTTATTTAGCTCAAAAATGTGATACCTGGATATTATTAGATGTATGTATGTTTGTCTATGTAGAATATATTATTCAAAATTTCATTTATTTGACTTAGAAATTGAACATCTGCATTGCAAAATATATTTTCACAATAGCATTTATTACGTGGATTCTCCAACCATTATCAACGCGATAAACACGTTTACTTTTATTTATTTTAGGGATCAGGTAGTCATGCGCCTCCTTACCCTCCGGGTAGTGGATATCCCTCACCTCCTAACTCCGCACCCTATCCACCACAAGGTGGAATATATCCTCCCAGCCTTAATTTTAATACTAATTCTCCTATGTATATGCCTCCTTCTGGAGGATATCCGTATCCATGTTCAGGGGGATATCCTCCACCATCTACGGCAGGACATCCATACCCATCATCGGGAAGTTATCCACATCCTCCTGCAAGCGCTTATCCTCCGCCTTCTACAGGAGGTTATCCTGCTTGTCCACCACAACATGCATCGAACTATCCACATTCAAGTGAACCATACCCAAGCAGTTATCCACGCGAAGATGTTCAAGCAGGAGCCTATAAAATTAGTCAGAGTCATAGTCCAAGACCAGTTAAAAAGGTATTTGTTTTAAAGTTAGGGAGAGACATTACTGAATATTTTGATTTTAACGGCAATTTTGAAGCTTTAACTCACAGCATTAATAGGGAGTTAGTTTTTATAATATTCCAGCTTATTAATGCTTCAAACGGAACTTGTCGATTTTAATAGACCTAATTTATGTTTTGATTATTAAGGCCTTTAAATAAATATAGTCATGCCTAAAATTGGGTCGCTTTTTGTGTCTTAAATGCTTTAAAACTATTGTGAAACGTTTTTTATTAAGAACATGTATTTCTTCAACCGCATCATTCTCCCCAAAGGAATCTATTTCAAATAGTGATTAACACTAATATTTTTATAGACTATTTAACTTCGATCTGAGAGACATTATACAATTACAAAATCTCAAAGAATATATATTTAGCAATCCTTTTGATTTTCATTCGAATTTTAAAAACTTCACACGATAAATTAGATAAAGACTTGTAGAATAAATCGTAACACTATCTTTCTTTTGAACAGCTTTGTGCTGTTACTTACATCAGTAATAAATAATGAATCTGAATGTCCAAAAGATATCTCCGACCTTAGAAAAATATATGCAAATAGTATAGGAAATAAGTAACATTCTTGAATACAACCTTATGTAATGGAGAATCGTAAAATTGAAGTTGGTATTGCATGTAGCATTCATACAAGAATAAGTGTGGTAAGTCCATCACGAAGGAAATAATTTTTCTAATGTTCTCTTTTGGTTTTAAATCACGAACTTTGTCAGTCACCGTTTAGTAGAGAGATGGTATAAAAAATGCTATGAATTACCTCTTAATATTTATTAAAAAAATCTAAATTATTATCCGCCCATTTAATGAAATTCAGCGCAGCTGCCACGTTACACTACTTTTGCCCATCATTTAACGCGTGTATACCTTTTATCACTAGCAAAATGTAAGATGCTGTGAATGCTTCCTATATTGATATTGCCCCGGTAAGATTCGAATATCTTCATTGACTTCAGTGTTGGAAGTGAAGTATCGCTCTTTTCCTAGAATTGTTTTTCAATGACTCACAACCGGTGTTCAACCGCTAATACTAAACAAACCTCACTACGACTTAGACACTTGTTTCCGTACTACATTGCCGAGATTATGAAACGATTTCACTCACGTACGTTTTAAACAGACACAACTAGTTAATACATCAAATTTTTGTAATGATTGTAAGAGGTGTCATATTAAATAATTCCGCGAGCGAAATATAGATAGCACTACTTTTACATTCGTAAAGGGATTATTCTGTCAATTTTAAATGTGTTGCATAAAAGTCAAACATTAAAAGTTGTTAAAGAAATTCTATTACAGAAAATGAAAAATAATAATAATATACTAATTTTTTATCATTTCTCTTAAAATATAAAATATTGAATGCAAATCTATTGTATTTTTGTAGTTCGCGCTTGTTAATTTTTTTACAAGAATTAAATATAAATTTTTATTATTATTACCTATTTTTGACCTAGTTTCACTAGCTTTTGCACTTTTGATAAGGCCTCTGTGTCGGACATCAGATCCATTTTCATTACAGATTCATCATATCTTTATCCACGTAAATATTCTTAGTTTATTCCTGTCTTCCTAACTCCTTTTGCCCATGGCTGCAAGACACCGAGATAATACTTGACAATCGTTAACTGTTATACCAGTTGAAACGAATTTTTAGTGAACAATCTATATACATTATTTTGATTTTTGAATCGTATTGAAAATCAACTATAATCGATTTCGAGCTGCTGCACTGAGATTTTTGTAATGCTCAATTCGGTGCACTTTTTTGGTCATCTATCAATTGATGTGAAACAAACTTTGTATTTAGCTTCTAAAAACCTAGTTTGCATGAATCTTCCTGAAAGTTTTTTCGAAATTTTCGCAAAGCCGTAATATTCTCAATATTTCCTTTGATCATTTTTCACGGTTCATTTTTTTCTTTCATCCATATTTTTATTTCATTCAACACTGTATAGTAGATGATAATATTGCATTTCTTTGCTTACCTTACATAATATCTCGACTAATTTCATTCTAGAACTTAAGTTAATATATATTTAATATCCAAATAATGTTTTGTAGTTCTATTTTCAGTCCTTTGACTAGTTAAATATTCTAGTTTATTTTTCCCTTTTAATTCTGAAATATTATATAAGTAGGTAATATTAGCGTATGTATATATATATATATATATATATGTAGCCATCCTTCTCTAGAAACATATATTGTCATATAGTCATGTGCATTTCTGGTTGCTTGCTAGAAGCATTAGCACACTACGTTCTGGAAGGTTCTAAAGTAAGCATAATTTTTGGGTTATGCACGGTTTAATTGAATACCTTTAATTAGTAGTAATTCAGTATCACTTACGTGATACTGAATTACCTCCAATGATTGGTCTCAGTGCTTATCATCATCCTCATCGCGCAACTCGAAAACCTGTGTTTGTTATCAAAAGTTGTATCCAAAAGTAATTTTAAGCATTTGAAATATTTCCGTAGCACTTTTACCCATTTTTAATATACCTCTGAATACTAATTTTTTTGTTCTTTACGTATTTTTCGACCAAGTTACTTAAATGTGTCATATCTTAGCTTCTAGTGAACGAAATTTTATGAAATAGTTAGAATTTATGTAGGTCTACACTTCACAAATCAATTTTCCACAAAGAGGTTGTCTTAATTTCCCAAAAATAAAACTATTTCGACTATTTTCAGAACATAGAGTTTATTTAATCCTCCCATGTGAAATTGTTTGATTGTGATGATGATCAACACATAAATATACTGTTATATAAATACTTATTAAGTATATTATTATACATATTTAAGGTTTACTTAAGTCGCTATTAGTACTTGGAGAATAATTATGTTTCTATTTGCTCATTTAATCTTCCATTGGGGATTATGATAAGGTTTGAGGAAATACATTGAAATTGTCTTTATATTGCTAAGGGCAGAAAAGATTAAGGATTTTTCTAGCAAGGTAACTGGCCAAATTAGAAAAGATGTACATAAAGCAGTCCTATTTTCGGATGCGTTTATAACTTTCTAAAAATTTTATTAGACAACACTAAAATAGACTTTTTGTGTCAAATCGATGAGTATTACTTCAGGTATATTTTTTGTTAATTTACAATTCTAAGCATGTAAGAAAAAGCTGTTATTCTTACGCTATTTCCACACTGTATGTAATTTTTTCGCACATATTTAATTATAACTTTACTCGTAATTAAAAAATTCCTAGTAGAATTAGCATTTTTTTATGTAAATGTCAACTAATAATTAATTAATCGATATCCGTAATCTATACTAACTGTATAATTTCAATACTTTTTCTTAACAAAAATTTATCAATAAATTTCAAAGCATATTAATTGAAGTGTTAGGTCTATTCTATATATACATATACTGTCCTGGTCGTATGTATTAGACACTCGGCATTTTACGGGTTTTTTGGGAGATTATTGCAAATAAATAAATGCTACATATGTAAAAAAAACTTTTAACGATAATTTATTAATACTTTCAATATTTTGTGGATCCTCCACGTACCTGTATTACAGCACGGATCTTGCGTGGTATACTGAATACAAGTTGTGCTGGAATTTTCCCCCATTCTTCCAAAATTTTATTTTGGATCCACATTTGTACCTGGACACCCTTTCCTTCAATACTTTCCATAAATGTTCAATGGGCAACAGGAGATTGTGCCGGCTAGGCTAATATGCGCACGTCATTTTCAGCGAACCAACGCATCACATTACTTCGCATGATTTGTGGCAGAGTGCCTTGTCCTGTTGAAAGTGGTATTTTGGATCGTCTCCATCAAATAATTTTAATGCAGACGGTTCTAGAACTTCCCCCAACATGCTGAGGTATCGCCGACTATTCATGATGCCGTCGCGCACAAGCACCTCTCCAACGCCTGAAGCGGACATGGATCCCCATATCATCACATTGCCTCCACCAAATTTCATTGTTGGTATAATGCAATCAGGATAATAGGCTTCCGTTTCCGTGCGTGGTACGTACTTTGCGTCAGATTGGTCGAAAAGCTGTATTTAAAAACGCCAAAGTTACTTACTGTTTCAGTTGATTTCTGTTGCATTAAAGTACGTCGACTTTAATATCAATATCGTTAATACAAACGTCAACATTCACATGCAAAATGTCCCTTTCTTTTATTCTACAAACACCCTACTATAGCCACTTGTGCAATAAATAAATATAAAAAAGCCATTCGTATACCAGGTCGGCTGAAAAGTCCCCGGTCTGACACATAGATGGCGTTACTGTTATTAAATCCATATGTTTTTTAGATAGTATTAACCTTCAAACAAAACGTGTCAAAATTTGACAGCAATCCGACCATTAGTTACTGAGATGCGCATGGAATAATTTTCATAGATTATCTTAAAAAGGGCTAGTCCATCAACAGCGACTATTATACAGCGTTATTGGACCGTTTGAAGAACGAAATCGCAAAAAAACGGCCCCATATGGAGAAGAAGAAAGTGCTGCTTCACCAAGACAATGCATCGTGTCACAAATCAATGAAAACAATGGCCAAATTAAGTGAATTGGGTTTCGAATTACTTCCCCATCCACCGTACTCTCCAGATGTGGCCCCCAGCGACTATTTCCTGTTTGCAGACCTCAAGAGAAATTTAGCAGGGATGAGGAGGTGATCGCCGAAACTGAGGCTTATTTCGAGGCTAAAGACAATTCGTACTACAAAAATGGTATCGAAAAGTTGGAAGAACGCTATAATCGGTGTATTGCCCTCGAAGGCAACTATGTTGAATAATAAAATCGAATTTTGCCAAAAAACTGTGTTTTACTATGGTAGACCGGGGACTTTTCAGTTCTACTGTTAGTTATACTACTATCCCCTAACAATGACTAATACTGAATCATAAAAATATTGTTATTCTAGCCTTATCTACATACATTTACTATTTGCCCTACTTCTCATAAATACAACGTGTCTAATACATATGGTCACGATAGTATACAGTACTTTGCAAAAGAAAGAAGCACCTTTTTGAATTTTACAAGAAACTATTATAAAAGGATAAATAATAATCTTACACAAGTTGAAATTTTTTTTAATGTATAAACACATACACACATGGATATTTAAACATAAACAACTTAAATTTTCAATATTTTGTATAACCACCTTTATTTTTTAGGGTATCTTGCATTCCTATTGGTAGGCTTTCTATTAATGAATTAATGAAATGTTCAGGAATATTGTACCACTTTTCCTATAGCATGTTCCATAGTTTATATTTGTTCTTTGGCCCCTTTTCACACTTTAATAATAATAATCCCATACATGCTCATTAATATTTAAGTCAGGACTTTGAGGTGGCCATATCATAGTCTACAATACACCATTTGCTTCCTGCTGTGTTAAATAAGTTTTCACAAGTTTCGAGATATGCTTGGGATCATTATCTTGCTGTGGAATAAAATTATATTTAAACATAAACAACTTAAATTTTCAATATTTGGTATAACCACCTTTATTTTTTAGGGTATCTTGCATTCCTATTGGTAGGCTTTCTATTAATGAATTAATGAAATGTTCAGGAATATTGTACCACTTTTCCTGTAGCATGTTCCATAGTTTATATTTGTTCTTTGGCCCCTTTTCACACTTTAATAATAATAATCCCATACATGCTCATTAATATTTAAGTCAGGACTTTGAGGTGGCCATATCATAGTCTACAATACCCCATTTGCTTCCTGCTGTGTTAAATAAGTTTGGGTGTGTGGAATAAAATTATTGCCAATAAGTCGCTACCCTAATGATATGGCATGTTCTTCTAATAGTGTTCCGTATTTCTCACCAGTTAATTTACCCTCTACTTTTTACAATTTCACCCACACTTGCTGCCAAAATACAACCTCAACTTAGATATTGCCTCCTCCATGCTTTATGGTAGTGTGTAAACATGGTTCAAATAACGATTCACCAGGGCGTCGTTTAACATACTGACGTCTGTTCATTCCAAATAATTGATATTTAGATTCGTCAGTCCATAGTACTTGTCGCCACTAATTATATCCCCAAGTTTCGTGATTTCTGGCATATTTTAAATGTTTCCCTCTATTATCTCATCGCAATAAGGGTTTTCTCCCGGCCACGCATCACCATAAGCCTGATCTGAACAAGTATCGCCTTACTGTTATAGCATGTACCGAAGTATCAGATGTTGAGCTAGTTTTGCGCTAACTTTCTTACGATTTCTTAAGAAACCAACTTTTAAAACTGTGAACCAGCTTTACTGAGCTTTTTTGGACGTCCACTCTCTGGCCTATCACTTACACTGCTGGTCTCAGCCATTCTTTTTGTTGTTAGTTGCACGGCATACCGGGACACTATCTTTGATATTTTCACTTGACTGTAACCCTCGTGGTGTAAAACAATAATTTTATTTCTGTCTAGTAATGCTATTCTAGGCATTTTCTATCTACTATAATAATTTACAGCTCACGATTTTTTCTTAAAATGAAAATTTCACTCGTAGGCACGTCTTTTAAGAATATAAATAAATTCTATTGTGGAACCGCTCTGTATCGTTTCTACCACTGAATTAAAAATTAAATCTTGTAGATAAATAACTCTCCCTTAAAACTTTATTGCAGAGCATTGAGATGCAATAAAATTTATTACTTTAATCCTCGTATCAGACGGTCGATCTCACCCCTACGTGGAAGTATAATGTTATAAACTTGGAAATTTCCAGTTATTATATTTCTACCAATAAGTGAATCGTTCTTGGAACGATGTATTGGGTATGATAAAAAATTATTATATTGTATTAAGTATTATAAATTAAATTAGCCCAATAATTATTAGTGAAAACGTTTTAGTAAATAAGTTTTCGAAAATATTGGTAGGTGCTTCTTTCTTTCGCACAGTACTGTGTGTGCATATATATATATATATATATATATATATATATATATATATATATATATCACTCCCACTATCGAACTATCATATAAGGCCAGGTTGCATATATAAGCAAAACTGGCCTTATGATTCCATATACGGTATAAATAAAATTTTTTTTAATCACATACATTATTTTAATATTAAGTAGGCAATTGTATAAAAATTCCCACATCGCATTTTATTAAAAAAAGTTGTTCTAGAAATTTATGTGAAAATAAAAGATTATTTTAATGATATTCCTTCGAAGTTATATATTGTAGGATTTAAAAATAGAAATATATGTATATATATTTATAACACTGACCTTTAAGTTTAAAACTACGTAATTATAAAAATAAAATTTCCAAAGTGCTGATAATTATCAACAAAATCAACTTTTTAAGATATTAATTGTTAAGATTGTACAAATCATCGGAGAATAAGTAACCTTGAGTTATATATAAATACTTCTGGCTCTTCTTCAATGTAAATTCTTACGGTATTTTAAGTCTGAGTAATAAAAAAATCAAGATCAAGGAAAAGATTAATCTCACATGTACCGGATAAAATCCTACAAAAAAAACATAGTAAATAATAGTCAAGAACAAAATATTAATAAAAAAAGTATTTAGCACGGCGATTCTCATAACTTTGATCCAGATACAGCAGTATGTCGGAAAATAACAGACTTCTTAAATTTAAAGAAAGTTACAAATGCCATCTATTGAACAATATATAATCTGAAAGATGTATATTCTTTCTACAAAACGAGACCATCCTCATTAGAATTGATCAACGGATTGTCAAGTTATAGTTCTTAAAGTGACAGTATTTTTGTCGCCTCGTCACAAAAACACGATGGAGGAAAATGTTAATAATAAATTTTGTTTCAAGCTTTAAAACCTTTACAAAACCATTTGAATTGATGAAACAAGTTTATGATGATGATTGCTTATCCTATACACGTGTGTTCGAATATAAGTGATTCCAAGCCAGTCGATATGCTTTGGAAGATGACCCAAAACCAAAAAACAAAATTGGCGATTGGCTAGTGGAAAAAGAGAGTAAAATGATTGCCTACGTGCGAGTTTGACTATGAAATGGATAACGGAGGAATTAAATACGATCAAAGACATGTTTCGAAATTTTGACAAATAACTTAAACAAACGAAAAGATTGATTGTACTGTATTTGTTTCTCACTTCTTAAATGAGGACCAAGAAATTGTGCGCGTTGAACATTGCAAGAACCTTGTTAAAAGAGCCAGATCACAGGGCCAAAACGTCACTGGTGAATATTATCTGGGTGTTATGGAGCCTTTGTGAAAGACAATCGTTCGAGTGAGGCCTTAATATGGAGCGCCGGCAAGTTCGTTTTTGTTGCACGATAATACACTATCTCACAGGCTCGTTGCTCTTCGTGAATTTTTAACAAAAAACACAAGTCTGTGTGTTTCAATATCCCCCTAAAAACGACATAAAATTCTATGCTGGCATTTATTGAACGTGCCCAACTATGTATTGATGCGGAAGGGATGTATTTTGAATAAACATAAATAAATTTTTAACTATGACGAAAAATACATGTTAAAAAGTACTGAGTAAAAGGACCCCAAATAAATATGAAAAAGTGTGTTGGCTGTTACTGTTTAAGCCAAAATGTACAATATGTTGCTTTATTAACCGATGCAATCTAAATTATGATGTGGGTATTCCGTGACTATCCGGATGGTCTCCCTTGGGAACCCTGAAGATTCTATCCTACCCCATCAGCACATTTACGCACAATGTCCTGTGCGAATACTATCCAATTTTACCCATACAGAGCGGTGTAGTTGGCGTCCGTCGAAATCACTAGTAGGATTAATTATTTGCGTATAATCTTGCTCTGTAAAATCTCCATACCTCAATACATTGTTCCAAGCATTGTACTAGTTGTTTGCAAACTCACTGACGATTCTGAGGCTGGAGGCGGTGCTTCTGTTTCAAACGTGGAATTACTGCTATTATGATTGCAACTATCCCATCAAGTTATTAAACAGTGGAAATGATAATTAATTAGTAGTGTATTTTCACATTTCCTTAAGGAATTTTATTGCTAAACTTGAATTTATTTCATGCACTTCTTTCATATAACATTATACATGTAAGAACATCTTCTTTTCAACTAATTGGTTACTAACATGCTTAAGCTAATGGCTGACTATGTAATTTCCTTAAAATCTAATATTATGAGTTTAATTTTTTTTAGCAAAGTCCTACAGTTCTTCCTGCGCACCCCTTCGATCCCATAGCTGATGCTGAGACTTTAAGAAAAGCAATGAAAGGTTTTGGAACCGATGAAAAAGCTATCATTAATGTTCTGGGTAGAAGAACAAATGAGCAGCGCTTAGAAATTGCAGTTCAATTCAAAACGTTGTATGGAAAGGTTTGATATTTAGATATAAAAGTAAATGCTGTATAATACTCAATATCACTATATATTCACAGGATCTAATTCATGATCTGAAGAGCGAAACTAATGGCAATTTTAAGAAATTGATTGTTGCCCTAATGACACCATTGCCGATACTTTACGCTATACATGTTAGAGAAGCCATAGAGGATATTGGTACAGATGAAGAAGTTCTTATCGAAACATTTTGCACTAAGAGTAATTCTGAGATACGAACTATACGCGACGCTTACGAAACAGGTACATTTTTATATTTTTGTGCGTTATATTTCTTTACAATACCTTCATTATGCTGCCTTATGTAACTTTTATTTAGTAGAAAGAACCAACAATCTAATAATTATATTTAAAATTTTGTAACGGTTTCACTATTTACCCAATATTAATCGTTTATTTTTTTTGAAATATTAGGTGACTTTTATTGTCCAATTTACTGCCATGACATGTTTCAATCTGTAGTTACAAGATGATTAGTAATCATATATTTTTTTGAATATACAACGCTTTAATAATTTTATTATGTCTTTAAGTCATACTTTGTAGGTTCTCTTATAAGTTTATAAATCCTTACAATAGTGTCGTTTTATATATATATATATATATATATATATATATATATATATATATATATATATATATACACAGTTAGTGCAGAATTTAGAAACAAAAGAAATTGTAAGAGTGAAAGTATATTGGGTGGAAAGGTCTTTTTAACGAGTAAAGTAGACTTCAGTTCAGTATTCTTTTATTTGTGGTTGATTGTGCGTTTGTGTCTTCTCTCAGAAGCTCGAAGATCATTTAAATATAAACCGGAAACTTTGTTCTTTTGACTCGCGTAGTGACGTGAGCAGCGCGGCCCACTAAGGAAGCGGTAGCGAGAGAAAGGAGAGGGAACAGCCATGAACATGCCTTCACACTGATGTCCGCCATATCTGTATCGCTATGAGTGAACGGAAAGTACCAGTGTCTGTTATGCAACGCGTTATTATTCGTTTACTTGCCAGCGAAGGCGTGAAATCGAGTGAAAACACCAACACAAGTTGGCGATCCTACTTTCAGTAAAACTCAAGTGTTTGATTGGACCAAGAAGTTTTGAAATGGTCGAGATAAAGTGGAAAATCAAAGCCATAAATGATGACCAGCGCTAATGAACATAATATTCAGGCCATGCGTGGACTTGTGGAAGGTGATTGTCGCCTTACTGTTACGGTCCGTCACCATACTATAGAAAACAACAGGACGAGTATGTAGTGGAAAAAGTTGGATGGGGCGGACTAATCAAAGCCAAGACTCGACTGTCAGCCGGAAAAAATTTGGCAACTGTGTTTTGAGATTCGAAAGCTGTATTGCTGATTAACTTCCTATATAAGGGAAAGATAGTGTACCCTACTACTGCCAGATGCTGGATGATGCCAAGACTGCTTATCAATACAAACGACGCCATGGATTTATGATGTCCTTCTTTTGCACGACAACGCACGGCCACATACAGCAGCTCTAACTCGTGATAAACTCACTAAATTACACTGACTACCTCTTGTACACCCACTTAGCAGTCCAGACTTGTTCCCATGTGACTACTATATATTTGGTCCACTAAAGGAAGCATTAGGAGGGGGAAAATTTTAAGACGATGCTGCAGTCGAATAGCGTGTGCGCAATCGGCTACTGGGGCAGCCATCTTCTATTCCTGTTAAAGGAAGCTATGTGGAAAAATAAGGCACACTATTTATATTTTTATGTATCACCAGTAAAACTGGGTTACAAAATTGCAGTTGATGTAGATAAATCTTCCAAGTGTTACCATAGTTTCGTATTTACTTTTATGGTTTCACTGATCAGGTTAGATAAAGGCCGATGCAATTTTTTTATACTTCTCGCTATATATCATATTTCGCTCCGTCGATTCGTATCCGTATATAGAGTGAAGTGACTTCAGTTTCTCTTGCCGTAATGTCGATTTCCATGTATTATTTAATTTATATCCATCTTCATAACTAAATTTTGGAATTCTTCATCACTTCTAATGATTTTCGTGCGTGCGTGCGTGCGTGCGTGTGTGCGTGCGTGCGTGCGTGCGTGCGTGCGTGCGTGCGTGTGTGCGTGTGTGCGTGCGTGCGTGTGTGCGTGTGTGTGTATGACCCTAGTTTGAATTTTTTTCCATATTGTAACAAACAATGCACGTCTTCAAGTGAATCTTAACTATTGCACTTCCTTGTAACCATGCAACTTTCGGCACGTTGCTCATCACCTTCCTTTGGGTTCAGTTCGCGTTTCTCAGGAGCTCTAGTTTCCGTTTTCATACTAACTGTAAGTCTCTGAGATATAGCAACCCATAGGAACATCAAAAGGATACCCAACATGGATGATAAGTTCGTAGCAGCAAAATACATTTTGTAAGAAGAATGTTACATCATATCACGCCACAGTGACAGAGTAATACGAACCAGCGGAGTGAATTGCTGTATATCACTTTAGCAACCTCCTTAAGAAGCTAAAAAGGATCTATAAAAGTCGAGCACATTGTGAAATAATTGAAATGTTTTCAATTTGCAATCAAGGCGAATTCGTATAATCCGGAGCAAGGAAAATAATATTAAAAGGATCGATTTTTGAAAATGTCAGATGTCAGTCTAAAAGTTTTGCCCGGTTATAAGGGAAAAATTTTAATTTTACCGAAGTTTAACGACAAAATAATCAATATATGATTGCTCTCTTTGAGATATACGGAAATTTTGGTAGCAAGTACGAGTTAATGCTTTCGGGGGCGTTAAATTTACATTTACGCCCAAATAAAACGTATGTATACTATAGGGTTGCCGGGATAGTCATTAAGCATTTTTGTAATAGATGGCGTTAACTTGCAAGTGCTGGAGTTATTAGCATCTATCATTGTGCTTTGTCATATGGCAATTGAAGGCTTTGAGATTTTTTAAAAAAAGTTGAAAAAAAGACCAAAAATGTGTGCGAAAACGGTCTTGGTCTTCACCCAAAGATTCGCCTCAAACGCTATCGAAAGCCCACATTAAAGGTGTTGCGTTTATCGAGATCCCACCAAGGAAAGAAAAAAATATTTCATGTCTGTACTGTCGACATCTAGGAACGTCCAGAACGCGTTAATCGTAAAGAAGTGGTGTCTCATCACTACAACGCGAAAGCGCACGTAAGTTTGAGTCCCTGTTTAAAAGCTCGGATGGCATGTGCAGCCACACCCATCATATTCGCTAGATCTTGCTCCTTCTAGTTGTTTCGTTCCTTTCAAAACTCCTTGCTTGAAGCTTATACAGTTTTTCGAAGGAAATTTTGTCCTTCTATGAACGAAAAATTATAAAGATCACCGAAAGATGGTAAAAGGTTATCGAAGAAAACAAATAATATAAATGAAATAAAACAGAAAAATTTTGTTATAATTTTTCCAACAACCCGGTACTTTGTGTTTCCGAAATATTGTTTTTAATTTCTGTACAAACTGTAACTAACGTATCTAAACTGATGAAAGTGTAAAGAAATCATACATTATTTACTTTCCTTTATGATTAACATGTAAAAATTTGATAATTTACTAAGCTTCAAAAACATTTTTAAATTGGCGACTGTAGCTAGCTCTGTCAAAGTTGATTTAAATGAACTCTTTACAACAATATAGTTTTTAAATCTAAATATGTATTTCAATAACTAAGTTGTCATCATCAACAGTAGAAAAATTATAAGATTTGGAACACCAGCGTACACTTTACACAAGTAAAATATGTCACTATAACTCCAACATACTAATGCCTATAATATATATTTATTGTATTTATATTTTTTCTACTGCTGGTAACAACTTGAGTGTGGGAATATACATTAAGATTTAAAACTACATTGTGGTAAAAGCGTTATTTTTAAACAACTTTTGTAGCTACAATTGCTGATTAAGTGGCCAGGGACAGACTTAAATTCATAACGGGTATCTGTATACCATATATCGTAATAATTAAACTCTCATGTGTTTTTTCACATACACAAACATATTTTTGCAGAATTTGGTCGTAATTTAGAAGACGATTTGCGATCAGATACATCAGGAACATTCAAACGAATCCTCGTGTCACTATGCACAGCTGCCAGAGACGAAAGTATGTATACAGATGTTCGCACGGCCTCTGAAGACGCTCAAAAGTTATTAGATGCCGGTGAAGATCAGTGGGGTACTGATGAAAGTACCTTCAACATGATTCTCTGTCAAAGAAACTATGCGCAACTGCAAGTCATTTTTAATGAGTACGAACGTCTTTCCGGCTTGGACATTGAGGATACGATTAAAAGTGAATTTTCGGGAGACTCCGAGGACGCTTTCTTAGCTATCGTGAGGTCGGTGAGAAACACCCCAAAATTCTTTGCAAAATGTTTGCACGATGCAATCTCAGGCTTAGGAACAAAAGATAAGAAACTAATAAGGATTATAGCAACCAGATCTGAAGTCGATATGCAAGATATCAAAACGGAGTATGCAAGCAAATATGGAGAAACATTGGCCGAGGCTATTGAAGTGAGTGGTATTATATATTTGTTTTTTAATATCTGTAGATATATTATACGATTAAATTTTTATTTAATTTTTAACCTATCGCAAGGCTCGCCACTTCTAATGCTGCGCCAACTTAGTCCCACCGCTCGTCAATTTACTGGCGTGTACAGTAATTGCTTTATCTTCTACATATTTTAAGTAAAATAGACATATACATATTAGAGAAGTAGGATCTTTATTTAGTATTATATATACACAACGTGTCTCAAAGAAAACGGAATTTTTTTAAAATGAAAACAAAAGATTACTATTTTGGTAAAATTCATTTATTTTATTCAAAGTAGTCGCCTTCGGCTTCAATACGTTTTGCACGGTCAATTAACATGCCGAATGAATTTTTATATAATAACGCTGTCCTTTCATAGGCAAATGTAGTTTGAAGAATAGATAGAAATCACAGGAGGCCAAATCCGGTGAATACGGTGAATGGTTGATGGTTAAAATGCCATTCGTAGTTAGAAAATCGGTGATTAAAGATCGAGCGATGAGAGATGATGCATTATCATGTAACAAACATCAGCTACCATTTTCACAATATTGAGGGCGCACACGACAAATACACGCCAAAAGACGCTTCATAATACCAAGATAATATACAGCATTGACAGTTCGACTAGTTTGTACAAACTTTTTATACACTACGCCTTTCGAATCATAAAAACAAATCAACATTGTCTTCACTTTTGACTTCTCCAAACGGTCTTTTTTTCGGTTTGCTCCGCTTGGATGCTTCCATTCAGAGCTTTGACCGTTGGTCGCTGTATCATATTGAAAACACCACGTCGCATCGCCAGTTATAATAAAATAACTGAAGTTTTCTTCCTTTTTTGTGAATCTTTAATCAAGTCTGTACAATGTTGAATTCGGAGAAATTTTTGATCATCAGTTAGCTTGTGTGGTACAAACATTGCATAAATCTTTCGCAGTTCCAAATGCTATGTCAAAATGCGATGAATTGAATCTTTGGAAATATTTATTTCCATTCCAACGTATCGCAATGAGGATTTTGGCTCGTTTCTGATAAATTCACGCACAAATTCGACGTTACTTTCCATAACCATAGATTTTTTTGTACTAGGATGTTCGTCGTCATTTACGTCCGTACGACCGTCTTTAAATCGTTTATATCATTCATATACACTAGTACGTGATAAACACGCATCACCATCCACTAGTTTCATCAAATTAAACATTTCAGTAAACGATTTACCGAGTTTAAAACAGAACTCGATATTTGCTCTTTTTTCATAATTCATTTTTCGACCAGTGCCAAATACACACTGTTACTTTATGCGCTGCTTCTAATGCTGCAAATGTCATGATATTTTGACATAACATTAGTGAATGAATGATCTACCATACCGACGCATATTTTTTTAATAGATGGCGTCACTAAGAATCACTATTTTAAAACAGTTCCGTTTTCTCTGCGACAGACTGGAAATGCTACCATAGTGTATATTTTAAAGACTATATAGTTTTGTCCGTAAATAAAATTTGGAATATTCAGTTATCAATTACTAGATACTGTAATTAAAATTTGATATCGGTTAGAATAACATATTTTTCCATAAGCGAAAATATACACTATCGCTCATAAATATTTGGTCACCCTTGTTTCATTACAGTTTCAATAGAAAAATTGTAATTATAAAATTTATTTCTGTAGTAAGAAATAGTTTCATAGTAAACATTAAAAATCTATAAAAGCTTATTCAAAAATAATTATACGATTATCCTATTATTCACAATGAATGATAATACTCTAATAAAATTCCTGGTAGAATAATTGCACTTAAATGACTAAATCTCTCAATTCTTGGGAATTTTCGATTGTTTTGATTTTATTTTAAGGTAGGGTATTATTGTAAACTATTAAGTATTTACACTTGGGTATTTTAGCAAAATTGCAATTAGTTTTTGTGACGTCCTGACAATGATAATATCGTGCGTTTCGAAGAAGTTCAAACGGGTAGAAGAATTGAGTCTAGAAACATGATCGTTTATAATCGCCTACCATAAAACTGGCAAAAGCAACTTAAATTAAATCAGTCCACCGTAGGTTATATCACCAAAAAACATCGCGAATGTGGAAGTCTGTTGAGCAGAACTTGAAAAGGCAGATCAAGGGCAACAACCTCAGCAGAAGATCTTGCAATGGTGGTAACAAGCAAGAGAAATAGACGAAAAATAGTCCCAGAAATCACAGCAGAAGTGAATGCTGTTCGTCGAAAACTCATAAGTGTTTCAACAGTTAAACGGCGATTAAAAGCCGGTCTTCATGAACGAACTGCAATGCGGAAGCCGTTTCTACGCAAGCAAAAGGAGCAAAAATGTTTAAAATGGGCTTGCAATCACCAAAATTAGATCATAGAAGATTGGAATAAAGTATTATGGACTGATGAATCCAAATTCGAAATTTTCGGTTCACGAAGACGAGTTTTCGTGAGGTCTGTGGGTGAGCGTGCCCGGGAAGAATGCATAGCCCCCACTGCTAAGCACGATGGAGGTTCAGTCATGATATGGGGTTGCTTTTCTGGATCAAATGTGGGCGATCTCGTAAAAATCGAAGGTATACTAAAAAAAGAACAGTATAAGCGCTTATTAGAGGAAAACGCAATCCCTTCTGGAATTAAAATTTCGGGTCAGAATTTTATCTTCCACAAGATAATGACGCGAAACACACTTCCAAATTATGCCGGGAATATTTGCAGAAATTGGAGAACGAGGGAACCATAAAAGTTATGGCGTGGCCTCTCCAGAGTCCCGATTTAAATCCCATCGAGTTGCTGTGGGAAGAACTTGACCGAGAGGTGAGAAAATCGGCTCCCACATCTGCTGCTAATATGTGGAAGAACCTGCAATAGGCATGGGGTAAAATAAAACCTGAGACATTACGAAAATTAATCGAAAGAATGTCTAGATTTTGTGCTGCAGTGATTAAAAATACAGGAGGGCATGTAAACGTGTCTAAAATTTAGATAAATATATTATACAATTTATTTATTTTATATTTATTTTAGCTGTAAAAATATATATATTTCGTATATGTAAATAATAAAAAGATATTAGTATTTCAATTTTGATTTTTGTTACAATTTGCGGGTTAAATGCGATGGACCAAATATTTAAGAGCGATAGTGTACATTATTTAAGAGTGTGGTTTTCAATTAATATTTTGTTGTAATTTTTTTTAAATGTTTTCAGGGCGATTGTTCCGGTGATTATAAGAAGTTGTTATTATCATTGATTGGAGATTATTAACTTTATATTATTTGAGTATAATATATTAATTTATATTATATTAACTATTATACATATATTGAGTTATTATCGTACAAATTGCCAAAAGCCTATTATTGTTATTGGTATTGAAGAATATTTTTTACAAAGTTGTATTTTTGTCTGTTGTAAATTTGCACATTCCCAAAAATAAATAATATTTAGAATAATTCGTTTCTTTTCGACTTAAATCTATTTTTTTGACATTGTATATAAGTCTCAAACAAGACTTTAATATAGTCAACTTAATGTAAATATGTAGTAACGAAATAGATGCAGCACTTTACAATAATATAGTGCTAGGATTGCGCCATAGTCGCCTTTAGAAACGTATACGCCCTTTGTGTCCTACAGTATGTTGAAACTTTATGTTAAACATATTGTAGGACCTTAAACCACTTCTAGTGCTGCGCGAACTTACCCTTACCGTACCCTTTGTCACAAAGGAAAATTTAATCGCTGCTTATCCTTCAATCCTAGAATTTTCAGTCTTTGCAAAATGAGCAGTAACAAACGCATCTTTTAGCTCTGATACAATCATTGTAAAGTTTGTAAATAGCATATACATTGATAATAATACATAACAAATAAGATATTTTTAAAAGCTTAGAAAGTCATAATTACTATAAATTAAAAAGTAATATACATTTATCAATACTTTTACGTCTAGTGATGCCAACGTGGCGTCATTGGCAGACAGCCGTTATCTGTCTGTACCATGTGCAAGTTGTTTAAAGTTTTTAAGAGCATCACATTGTATTTCGGTATACAATATTAATAAGATTATGAAAATAGTTGCCGATAATGGATAAAGAAGAGATACTTTAGAAGATAATTATGCTGATGCGTAACAACTCTTTGATGTTCCTGATTATTTAGACGATTCTTATTTAGAAGAGACAAATGAAAGTGATAAAGCATCTGTAGTTTCGGATATTATTACTGGAATGCGAAGTAGACGACATACCATGCCTTTACCAAGTGATTCTGAAGAAAGCGACGAAGAAATTGAAGTACATTGGATAGAATTTCATACAACTGTAAATGATGAAGCTTTTAGAAGCACTCCAGGTCCTACTGTGCGCAATAAATATTATTCTGCGGTTTAAACCTAAATAAGATAAATTTAGGTAAACCGGATTACAAAACATTTTTCAACTCACGAGTGAGCCAATTTTCGGGTTCTCTGAGTCCAAAATAAGTGTCTTTGTATAGCGATCAAATATTGATTTTCTAGAGCAATATTATCCTTCAGCTTGTACCGATCTTTAACTGTGGTGACAGAAATTACTCTTTTTTCTATTCTCGTTCACTTGACGGCTCTGCGGCTGTAAGATAACGATTTCTTTTACCCGTTGCTACAATGTGTCAACTAGCGGTTGTTGCCATTGACCGTCTACTTCGTTTTCCTTTGTTAAGCTACAATGTGTCAACTAGCGGTTGTTGCCATTGACCGTCTACTTCGTTTTCCTTTGTTAAAACACTGATTTCGTTTTTTCTTTATTTATTATAAAATTAGAAATCAAAATTACAATAATTCTATGGACTAATGAGTTGACTTACTAGCTATACTGTCCTATAATGATGGAGCTTCTTTCAAGGACGAGTACTCTCTCTTGCAAGTCTTCAACTTCAACTTTCTATGATTTTGTAGTTCTAATAGAGGGTGTAGTAGGTTATTATGTGGACCTTCCAAAGTGTCATAGAGTGTCATAATGCTTTATGCTGTTTTTTAGTCACTGGTGGGCTGGGATCGTCACGTCTTTGACATAGGACACCTGTTCTCAAGAAAGATTTCATTTCACATGTACCAGTGTGCGTCAGCTATTATTCGTGGTATTTTTGACTGATTGCTCGGTATAATGGCTACAGTCGATTCGCTAGCACATCCTTATAGCTCTATGCTGCCTATGTAATCTTTCCGATTGAGCATACCTAAATATTTTGTACTCAGACATACTGGAATTTCTATACCTTTCAAATATAGTGAAAGATATCAATATCTTCTTATTTTGAGGCTGAGTTGTAGATTTTGCTTCGTTGATTTTAATTTTCCACATTCGTGTTTAGGTCTTTTGAAAGTGTAATGAACAACCTTGAGAAAAAATCCTAGAATTCTAGGGGTTATTCGTAGTGAATGTCCAGCGTCATTTAGAGTGGATATCGAAACACGTTTTCCTACTATTTATTACCTACTTGTTTGTTCTTTCGACACGCTTTAAACTTAAGTGATTTTTTCTACAGTATTTTAAAGTGTGCAGAAATGCTAACATAATGGCAATCGAACACAACTGATAATGATAATATGAATTTAATTCGTATTGGCGGTTAGTAAAAGAGAATCGTTAGAATTTACTCATCGATTCCAGGTACTCACACTTAATATTATCGAAATATATAAAAATGTAAAAACTAATTTAAAAACCCCTTTTTCACAAGTAGTTTATAAGTCTGAACGTGTAATTCGACAACAAAGTTGTTGAAAAATGGGATATTAAGGTATTCTCTGGTTTGAGAGCCCTGTGTGATTGAAATAAAACACAAATGTTTTATACAATTTTATTTTAAACAGTAAAGTGTTCAGTATGTGGAGATGTATATGAATCTACAAGTATAAACATCAGTTTAAACACTAAATAGAAAAGCAGTACAAATCGTTCTAGACGCACAAATATACTTTCAAATACGTACACAACGAAGCAGTTTAAAATACTAACGCAACGACGCAGCCGGTCAGGTAAGCCGAACTCGATCCCCTGACTTACAATATGTACACGACGACAAAAGTTGTTGCCGATCAGTATATGTGCGTTAATTTGCGTATGTGGAAAAATAAGTATAATTAATATATAAAATATACAATAATATACATAAAATAATAATATCATGAAACACATAATAATAATATACATAAAACTCATAGTGTACATAATATGCATTCCAAATGAAAATCAAATATTTTAATTTTAACACATTGTTGACCGGCAATTTTACGCTGAAGCTATCTCATGTCACCGGCTATTATTTTGTAATTCAATGTGGAACTGAAACAATATAAATAACCTTCAATAAACTTTATTTATGCATAATGAATTGACATGAAATTTTGTACAAATCTTTTAGATAACTTTTAATATTATTTTTTAGTATGATACAGGTTGGTAGAAAAGCTTTGAAAGCGACACCTATTAAGCAATAGAGGAATCAAAATTCATACGCCATTTTAATATTTCATGTGGCATATGAATACACTAAAAATTTTGTCTCGATCTGTCAATTCATTCTTTGTTAGCAATCCATTTGAATTAGACGTGTCGGTGTATTTTTTAACAATGGAAAAAAACTGAATATCGCGCTGTGATAAAATTCTTTGTTTTGGAAGGTTTATCAGCAACAGAGATTCATACAAAAATGGTGAACATGTTAAAGGAATGTGCTCCTTCATTTCCAACAGTATATCGATGGGTTTTAGAGTTTAAACGTGGTCGTACAAGCGTTGAAGATGAACCACGTAGTGGACGACCAAAAACTGCAACAACAGCAGAAATCATTGAGCAAGAATATAATATGGTTAGTGAAGATCCGAATTTGACTAAGCGTGAAATTTCTGATACCATAGGCACCTCAGACGAACGAGTACTCCATATTTTACATGAAGAATACATATGAAAAAGCTGTTTGGAAAGTTAGTGCCGCATTCGTTAACAATTCAATAAAAACTGGATCGAAAACAAATTTCTCAACGTAACTTGGTGCGTTTCAAGCGGAATAAAACCGATTTCTTGCGTCGTTTTATAACTATGGATGAGACTCGGATCTACCACCATGATCCTAAATTGAAACGATTACAGTGGACTACGGTTGGTTGTTCAACTCCAAAAGAGGTGAAGTCAGGACGATCGACAAAAAAGGTTATGGCATCAGTGTTTTGGGATGCAAAAGGAATTTTATTGATTAATTATCTTGAAAAAGGTAAAACAATTAACTCAGAGTATTATTGTAACCTTTTAGATCAACTGGATGCAAAAATACGTGAAAAAGACCTGGTTTAGCGAAAAAAAAAAATAATTTTTCATCAAGACAATGCGCCTTCACACAAAAGTGTTTTGACGATGGCTAAATTGAATGAATTAAAGTACGAATTGCTTGAACAACCACCGTATTCACCAGATTTGGCTCCGAGTGATTACTACCTCTTCAGAAACTTGAAACAATTCGTTCGTGGAAAGCGTTTTTCATCGAATGAAGAAGCTATTTCAGCCGTGTAACAGTATTTTGCAGAGCTTCCAGAAAATCATTACAGAGATGGTATAAAATTATTGGAGGATCATTAGAATAAATGTATTGAAGTTGAGGTAGATTACATTGCATAAAAAAACTAATTTCATTTAAAAATTCACATTGTTTCATTTTTGCTTTCAAAACTTTTCTACCAACCTGTATGCCGTATAGCAGTCACCTACGTGTAGTGGTACACAGCAGGTTTTGCAAATATATTTTATTTCGCTCCGCTTTCCTTTTGAAGAGCATACTCTACACGTTCTAGTTGGATTAATTTTTACACCGGTGGTCTTCTAGTTGTCCTGACAGCCTGAAAGGTGGATCATTGTACGGAGCCTTTTTAGAAGTACGCGAAGAAGTGTCAGGTACAAAGCTGCATTTATTTGAATTTACAGTTATCCATTCCCTAGCTACTTCCAATAGAAATTTTTTGAATCTAAGTTTATTTTGTAAGTTAGAGTTACAGTAAATTTTAATGCATTAAACAAAGTATAATTAATGAGAAAGAATGCAACTTTTTTAGACCACTTCACACTTTTTCTGAAGATGCTGTTGTTTGTCAAATACTGGTCTGCGCGACCGACTTTTGCTGGTTTAATCTCAGATTCATAACTGTCTTCCGATAAACTATCACTTTCCGAATCACTACAATTTATTTCCAAATCACTCGGACAATCAGATATCCATCCGCGTATTATTCATTGAAAAATTTTTCGCTATCACGATCTGTCATAGTTGCAATTTTTACAGAACTAAAATTGTTATAAAAATCTGAATACCTAGAAAAATAATTTCTTTTTATAATAAAAGGGACACGTGTAAACACGATGAATAAAACTTTTGCAGTATTCTATATTGCCTCGGGTTTTATAAATTGAAATTGCTAATGCAAGTGCAATCACGAGTTAACTCGTGATCTGTCAACAACGTTTGGGCATGAAAACACGAGTTAACTCGTGACCGGTCAACAATGTGTTAATATTGTTAAGTCTTTAACACGGGGTTTTATGCAAATAAAGTTACATTACTATCGCGACTGCATTAATTGTTAAATAATTACTATAGAAAATAGTACCATTTTTTTGTAACGTCAATTTTACTGTTAGTGGGAATTTCCGACGAGACATACTTAATGACTTCTAGGAAGATATCGATAGTTACGTAGTTTAGTTTTATGAGAACCAGACGTTCACTAAGAAAGGGCAATGCTAAATATTTGATGAATTAACAAGAAAATAAATTAAAAAATAAAACAAGTATAATTGTATATTTAAGCAAAAAAGCTTGATCGGAATTTTAATATGTAGCATCAGTAGTAGAGAAAGTGCATAATGTTTTTTCATGGTATACGTGTTGTTTTAAAACATAATACTAGAGAGTTAAAAAAGTAAAGAATTAATGAAGCATTCACGAAAACGAATTTTCTAAATACAAAATAATTTTTATTTTTCAATATATAAAAGAGCAATACATTTATTCCGACGGTGCTCCAATGCCCTTATGCCATCTCTAAAATGCGATTCCGGAAGGCTTGCAAAATACTCATTTACGAAGATGATAAGCTCGTCGTTAGACGAAAATTCCTTGCCACCTAGTGCCGTTTTCTATTTTGGAAAAAGGTGGAAGTCGGAAGGGGCTAGATCCGGCGAATAAGTCGCATGCGGTACTAATTGGAAATGCAACTCGTGGATTTTGGACATCGCAACTGTGCTGGTATGCGAGGGAGCGTTGTGTTGGTGAAACAGAATCTTTTCTTTGCCATTCCTGGCCGTTTAGCACGAATCTCAACATTTAGTTTTTGTATTATTTAGTTTCGGGTGTACTGTAGTGTATCCAAAATCAACCGGATTCCGCTTATAAAGGTCCAAACATTCATTGGAAACACCGCACGATACTCTGCTTTTTCCATTTTAACAAAACGACGTGTTGCTTCTTTTTCAATCAGCTGGCAAAAATAAACTAATCAACCGATTTATCTAAATATCGGAATGTAAACATATAAATAGGTAACTTAAATTACAGTGCATTTGTTTTACCAATTAGAGCGCCACCTATGTGTCTTTCTGACTACCTGTCAAACTATCCTCGTATATACATATTATGGAGCCACCATACTATACCCAATTAAGCACAGAACAAAACAAATATTCATATCAAACAAGAAATATATATATATATATATATATATATATATATATATATGTATATATGTATATATATATATATATATATATATATATATATATATATATATATATATATACACACATATATATAAATTACCTTAATAATTGGCCTTTGCATTGTTTGAGATTAATATTTGTTTTGTTGTTTGAAAATTGGAGCCACCAGAGGTATAGCATGGTGGCCCCAATTTTCACCATAAACGGAGTTTACAGTGAAGACACCATACACAATTAGAATCAACATAGCAAAGTTATCTCAAAACGGTCCGTGTTGATAACAAACCACCTGAAAGAAGCCGCTGGCTATCCAAAAATCACTGTAATTGATGAAGTTGTAAGGTTTTTGGAAAAAGAAGATTCAAGATTTTACAGGCATGTTCAAACACGTAGATTCAAAAAGTTGTATATTTTCTACGATTAGTGGTAAACCTAAAACCTGAAAAGACGCGCTTCGGGCATAAGCTGTTCAATTCACTTAGCTCTTTTGACAAATTAACGCTGTTGATCTGTTCGCATATTCTTCGGTTGTTAGGTTTTGATGTTTTGATTTTGTTATACGAGGGAGCGTTTTTATATTCGCGGAATGAGCGGGTTGTAGAGGGGTGAGTAGGCGCATTGGGGGCGTGGCCTGTGCAGCGACTCATGATTAGTATAAATACGAAGTTTCATTGTTATTAGACAGTTAGTCTTTGAGCTATCGTCAACCAAGTAACATAATCAGGAGTGAAAAGTGAAATATGGAAAAATCGAATATCGTGCCGTTATAAAGTTCCTTACCAGGCAAGGAAAATCAGTCGCGACCATAATGAATGAGATGTCATTGGTTTACGGCGACTCTTGTCCAGGAAAAACCATGGTGTACCAGTGGCATAGTTTATATAAACAAGGAAGGGAATCCCTTGAAGACGACCCGAGGTCGGGCAGGAGCATTGAGGTGACCACGCCAGCACTTATCCAAAAAGTTAAACAAATTGTACTCGAAGATGCTCGACTAAAGAACAAACAACTCGCAGAAATGGTTGGAGTATCCGATACAACAATTTTTAAAATCCTACACGATCATCTCGGCATGTCTAAGGTCAGCGCAAGATGGGTGCTCACGCCGCCGCAAAAACAACAGCGCGTAGAGTGTTCGCGTGCATTTTTGGACCTCTGTAATGAAGACGAGGATGGTGTATTGAGTGGAATTGTTACTGGAGACGAAACTTGGGTTCATCATTATGAACCTGAGTCCAAACAAGACTCCATGCAGTGGCATAAAAAGGGCACAGCACCTACCAAGAAATTTAAAGTGTCACAATCAGCTGGGAAACTCATTGCAACGGTATTTTGGGACTCGGAAGGAATATTGTTGATTGATTGTAAAGATAAAGGTGTTTCTATAACCGGAGAATATTACGCTTCAATATTAGAGCGACTAAAAGAAGCCATTAAAGAGAAAAGACGGGGAAAATTGACAAAAGGTGTTCTGCTTTTGCACGTCAACGCGCCCGTCCACAAGAGCCGCGTTGCGTTAGCTGCCCTGCACAAAGTGGGCTTCGAAATTGTGAATCACCCACCCTATAGCCCAGACCTGGCCCCGAGTGATTATTACCTGTTTCCGAAAATGAAAAAAGAGCTGCGGGGTAAAAAATTTACTGCCGATGATGAAGTCAAGGAGGCAGTTTCGGCTTATTTTGCAGATAAAGAGAAATCATTTTTTTATGAGGGTATAAATAAATTAATTGAAAGATGTGAAAAATGTATCCGTCTTGCAGGTGAATATATTGAAAAAGAAAAATAATTTGGTATTTTTATTTCCACCCCTTGTCCCCCATTCCGCGAATATAAAAATGCTCCCTCGTATAACATATGCTCTTCCACCTCCTGCTGTCTTCAACATTCCATCTTTCGTAAGTCCTCTGCCACTTAGTCCTACCACGTAATGTTTGTGTTTTCCCTTCGTCTAGCTTTTTCTATTGACCTCCAATTTGTTAATTTTCTAATAAAATCCGGAAACTCTTAGTTTTTATTAGTAAATTTGAATCTTGCAACTATAGTTTCAAAGGTACATGTATTATACTTGCAAGCTTATTAAAAGTAATAAGTTTGTAATTGTTTTACAGCGACGCATGCGCTTTTGCAACTCTAATCGCAAGATTACAAATTAGTGATAAAATCAAAGTAATTATTTATTATATACCCGATTAACATTACCACAAAGCAGCAGCTTCAACTATCAATTTTTTAAATTCTAAAAACATTAATAGAACAAAATTTAAGTCAAGAAAAATGCAATATCTCGATGGTTAGGTAAATACGAAGTTTTAGGACATGCTTTAAAAATTCATTTTATTCACTTCAAAATGCTGAGTTCGATAGAGCACACAATCTGAATTTATTATTCCGTCTTACCTAAAGACGAAACCATAATAGCGAGTAAATACTGTAATAAATACAAAATAAGTTCGTGTGTATTATTTAAAAGTTCCATCAGTACAAGAATTTTTGAAAAGTTGGTCCGTGAATAAATGTTTTAATATATAAGGTCTAGTAAAAAGAAATCCATAATTTTTCCAATAGTTGGCTTTAGTAACCTGTATCTCGCGTTGTATAAGTGCGATCGCGTTCCGCTAGATGGCGTTCGAAAGATAAGATTTCGTACTAAACGAACTTCTCAGACAGTTTTGTGATTACTTGACTTAACATTGTTTGAGCGCGCGTCAAAGATTGACACCAGCAAAGTTAAAATACGCCATATTTTACAGTTTTTCTTCGATAAAGGCGAAAACGCAAGCCAGGCGGCTAAAAATGTGAATAGTGTTTATGGTCCTGATACTGTAACAGTCAATCATGCGCAATTTTGGTTTCGTCGATTCCGTTCCGGTGATCTTGATGTCAAAGATGCACCACGCTCTGGAAGGCCAATTGTCGAAAATATCGATAAAATAATGGAAATCGTCGAGTCCGACCGTCATGTAAGCACTGTTTCGGTTGCCCAGGAGCTAAACATTGCACAAAAAACCGTTTGGAACCATTTAAATAAGGTTGGATACAAAAAGAAGCTTGATGTATGGGTGCCACACGAGTTAACGCAAAAGAACCTCATGGACCGAATTTACATCTGCGAATCGCTGCTGAATCGCAACAAAATCGATCCGTTTCTGAAGCGGATGGTTACTGGTGATGAAAAGTGGATCACTTACGACAACGTCAAGCGAAAACGGTCGTGGTCGAATCGTAGTAAGCCGGCGCAAACGGTGGTCAAGCCAGGCTTGACGGTCAGGAGGGTTTTGCTGTGTGTTTGGTGGGATTGGCAAGGAATTATCTACTATGAGCTGTTTCTCTACGGCCAAACTCTTAATTCGGACCTGTACTGTCAACAATTGGACCGTCTGAAGGAAGCAATCGCCCAGAAGCGGCCAGCTTTGGCCAATAGGAGAGGAATTGTGTTCCATCAGGACAACGCCAGGCCACACACATCGATAGTGACTCGCCAGAAGCTCCGGGAGTTTGGTTGGGAGGTTCTTATGCATCCACCTTATAGTCCGGACCTAGCACCAAGTGATTACTACCTGTTCCTGTCTATGGCGAATGATTTTGCTGGTGAAAAATTCGCCTCAAGAGAAGCTTGTGAAAATCGACTGTCCCAGTTTTTTGCCAATAGGGAGGGTTTCTATGAAAGAGGCATTATGAAATTACCTTCAAAATGGCAACAAGTTATCGAACAAAACGGTGCATATTTGACCTAAGTCGGATCATTCTAACTATGCTAAATAAAACCTTCAATTTAATGCAAAAATAATGGATTTCTTTTTACTAGACCTAATAGTTTAGCTATGTTCGAGAATGCTTTGATAATTACTTCGAAATAGCTATGTATTTATGGCACGTTTTCCTCGGAAATGAACGAAAACTTCTTTCCGCCTAATCATTTTTTCAATTTTGAAAATATTATAGATGATAATCGCTGGGAGCTAACTCTGGGGAATAGGGCGAATAAAGCACTAATTTAAATCTCAATTCATAAATTTTAGCTATAGCGATCGTATCGAGTGTTTTTAAATTCTTATCCTTTAGTTAAAATTCTGTGCACATTGTGCCAACTATGTCTGTTATCTCACGCACCTTTGCTCGATGGCCATCCAATATGATACGATGGCCATTTTCAATCACATCCAGGGCAGTCATCGTTTCTAGACATCCGTTGTGCAGTTTCCCGTTGTATTCGCATGACCACGTTTAAATTCTGAAACTTTTAACCATTGAAAATGAAGGAGTAGATTCCAATAGTGTTGAAGCTAATTTTGCTTTGATTTCGATTGATATTAAGTCTTTCAAATAAAAAACTGAAGAAGTAGATTCTAATAGTGTTGAATCTAATTTTGCTTTGATTTCGATTGATGTTAAGCCTTTCAAATAAAAGAACTGCTCGCAACTTAGTTTTTTTTTATTTGGTTATAAAATCACACGAGATGATCACTATGACGCACTTTCAAACACAGACCAATCAACAGATCGCTCTATACAATTTCATTTTTAACTAACAAGAAATGTTTCTACATAGTGGTAAAGATTCAGCCGAATTCACGCCATTTCTGCGAATTATTAGTTACCGAATTATCTTTGTAGTATCCATATACTCTACCTTGATTCTGTATCCACAATGTCTATATATGCAAATGGAATTACATAAACTTTAGTTTTCGCGATCATTCAAAATAGTTTCACCCACACTCTTCAAAACCAGTCATTAAACCTTTCCTCTCTGAAAGTTCGACGCAACCTAAAAAGATCCTTATCGTTGTAAAACACTCTCCCTTACCATCCATTCTTTACGTGGTGAAACTGCATAAAGTGCCTGAAACCAAATCTGGATTGTAGAGTGGATGTTCCAGAACCTTTAGCCCGGTTCTTGTTAAATACTCGATGTAAGGATTAAAAGGATGAGTAAGAACGTTGTTGTGGTAACAGCAAAACAGGTGCCAGGACAAATGTTTTTGAGTGCTTAAAATATTCTGGCAAGTCACTTCTTGGTGTACCACGTCACGATAGCTTTTTTATATTTCTAACATCATGCATTTCACTACTTCTCTCAGGGTAAACGAAACGACCACCATTTTCATTTTAACGGATAGACTTTATCTTCAAACGGCTAAACTTGCGCTGCGTTTTAGTGGGCACGTAATAGTAATACATACGGGTTTCGTCATCTGTTAAGGTGCTGTTAGTACAATGAGATGTTCCATTTTTAAACTTCCCGAGCATGGAGCGCGTTGTGCCATTTGTTTGTTCTTAAAGGCAACATGTCTTCCTCATTTACTCGAAGATGCTCGTGTAATACGAATTACTACTGCATAAATTGCCCAAATATTCTTTCATTTCTTGGTAACTTATGCTACATATCTATTGGACTCGAGTATTTTCATGATAGCGTCAATGTTTTCCGTGATACCGGACAAAGTGAGGCGTCCTGATCTCGAAGCAGAAACTTTATGGAACTCCTACACTAATTGAATATAGTCATTCAATGTAAACATCCTCAAGTTAAAAAGCAATTTCCTCGAAACACTGATCAGTAAACAATCCATGGGTATAATTTTAGCGTCAAATTGTCGCAGTACCCTTTGTATATTCAATAAATGCGCTATAAGTAAATTAAAATATACCGATTAGCTCTCATATATGTCTCATATATCATTAACATCTATCAAACTTACTACATTTCACTTCGAAAAAATTAACGTCAAAAGTGTAAATAGGTTTTTAAAAGGTTAAATTATTGATGAAAGCACTAAAAGCCAGTCGAAGTTTTAAAATTTTTTTAACATGTTATTTATGTTGGTCGTATACAAGTGTATTCACGCAGTAAAATTAATTGATGAAAAATAATTTTTTGAAAACGAATTTTAAATGTCACACCAATCTACTCTAATTTCTAATTAATTACTATATAATAGGTTTAAAAAAAGAAGTAACAAGTATTATTTCTAGTTTCTATAAACCAATTATGTTTAAAGAAAATAGTAATAATACTTATTGCTTCTTTTAAATATGTAAGCATAATTTAGGCTTTCAACGAATATAAACAAGAATAAAATATATTTTCTCTGAAATGCATGCTTTCACGTTCATAGTAAAAACCGCTTGTGTAAATATTTACAGTTAATCATTAATGACGTATTTTCTTTGGTACTGCCTACACAGAATGTATTATGTATGTACATATTTATTTATAAATACAATACAAATACGCTTTTAATTTACTAACTTACTGTAGATGCAATGACTTCTAGAATTAGGGTCAACCATATTTATTTTAATTTTTGTTAGTTATATACATATACTATCTTCCAGTTTTCTGTTCTAATACAATTATAATTGTCTGCATATGTAGATATATACGTAAGGTAGATGAGAGTTGTAACAAAATAAACATCAACAGGTTTCCTAAGCGCAAACTCCGCTGGTCACGCGGCTTTACAACTTGTCAAGGGAAAATTGTTCACTTGTGTCAGTTACATTTTTATCGGTAGAGTTTGTGTTGCAATTTTTAAGGTGTTTCACATTATTTAAAATTACTGTAAGTATTAATAATAACAGTAGTATAAATACACGACGATTAAAATATAAATAAATGAACTGTATAATAAATTAATATAACCATTGATTATATTGCTCAACTATTTAACAGTTTAAATTTTTGAATGTTAAAATATAAAATTCTAAATAAACGCTAAATTATAATTATTATTATTTCATTTTATTTATATTATATATTTATATTTAATTACTTTTATCTTGTTTTATTTAATCCTATTTTCTATGACGCTATTAATAATGCATTATTATCACTAATAATACTTTAAATCGGAAAAGTTAAAAGTTTAAATTTTTGTAAAAGTAATTATTTAGTGCAGTACAATTATGGTTAAAAATATAGCAGAAACCAAATTATTATTAAAATATTATACGAGGTTTGTATGACTAAATTAAACCAATTATCTGTAATAACTATTGACATTGAATCTTACACAAAATAAAAATTACAATGAAAAATTAGATGGACAAATAATAGCAATGACTTGCATAATATTTCAAATCATTTTAACCAATTGTTATTTTCTAAAACAAATTATTTACTTGTTTTTTAGTTTTCGATACCTATGATTTTGTATAATTTGGCAGCAATTAAATTTTTTCAGGAGTTGCGTTCTAATATGTTTTAACAGGAAAAGTCACATTTATTTACTCAGAATATTTTTAATTGTTGTGAAGATATATGTAATGCTACGAGTATCAAATGGAGAAAAAAGAAAAAGTTATATCAAAGATGACTCAGTGACAGTGGCGGCTCGTAATTATTATCTTTAAGGGGTTCTTAATGTTTAACAAATAAACTTGCTCCTTAAGTTTTTTTTGTATAATCTTGAGTGTATTTTTAAATATTGTTCATGCAATTCTGACGAAAAAATCAATTAATTCTCAATGAACTCCGCGGTTTTCAAATGCCTCATTCTAACTTTCCACAAAATTTTATACAATTAATTATCCTATTTAATATACCGATATATGTTTTAGTCACTTGTTCGTTGCATATAGGCAAAATAATTATATTTTTCAAATATTTAGTACCTTCTTACTATATGGTTTGAATGTTTGAAAATTTTAAATCCTCTTTAAATAGCTTTTAGCTATGTATTATCCACCTCGATAGTATAAAACAATACATGAAATATAATGCAGAGTATTTGACGTTTCACATCTAGAAATTCATTTAAATCTATTGGACTATTATGATATTAATATAAAAATAGGATCAATCAGTTATATATAGCTCATTTTCTTCGATAATATTTTGTCATCTTTCTATAAACTTTTTTCGTTCGTAGAAGGATCTAGTTTTATCGCCGAAAAACATTATAAGATAACTTTATACAGTCTTATCTGAATAGAACGTTACACCACTCAAGGAGTTTTGAGGAGAACAAAATAAGAGAAAATTTGCAAGATCCGGTGAGTATGATGGGTGTGGCAGCACATCCCATCCAAGGTTCAATAATTTTTCACGGACGATCAAACTTCCATGTGGTTTCACGTTGTTGTGATAAAACGATTAACGAGCTATGGTAGTTTCCTTTAAACTGTCCAATTGCTGGTTTCATTCTTTGGTAAGAGTCTGAAAAGCGTGTCAACTTTAAAGTCCCAACATAATACATAGCATTCCTCTGATGAATGTCTGCTTTCGATGACATTTGAAACGAATTTTTAGGTCGTAACCAAGACTGTTTTTGCACTACATTGCTGTAAACGATTCAATTCTTGTCAGCAATTATCAGTCGCTTGGAGAAAGGATCGTTTTCTTTGCGTTTCAGGCGCATATCGCAAATGTTTATACCCACGAATTCGTAAGGAATTCAAAATATCAAGCTTGTTTACATATCCCAGCTTTTTCATTGATCGTGGGCACTTGAACGATACTGTTCTGCAATCTCTCGTGTCGTGTACATGTGTGTGGGAGTTTGACTCGGTCGACCTCAATGGTCCTCCATATTGAATCCATATGAATCATCGTTGGCATCGACGTTCTATAGAACATTATCAGTATAAACTTTTCATAACTATTCACGAACTTGCTGTGCGGAGAGGTACAAGATACTACCGTGACCAGTAGCGACTAAAAAATTGCACCGCCTCGAACGTGGTTTAAATTGTCAACTTCACTAGACAACTAATTCGAAATTCAGTGCTTTTGTCACTGTGCTATTCTGGCATCCTCTTTAGAAAAATGTCCCGCGAAAGTGCGAATAGACCATTTTTAATATCGACGTACGCCTTCCGAGTTTTTTTTTATTTTTACCACTTCTCCGAAATGGAAAAATTTTAAAATTTATTTTGTGAATATTTTTTGCAATATTCTGTCATTTTTCGCATAAACAAGTTTATAATAACACTGAACACAATAAATGATATAAACGAAATATTCCAATTTCTTCTAAAGTTTGAAAGTTCATATGAGTAGAGACGTTCTTTACGCCCACTTATGTACTCGTTGTCCCAAGCCCGCAGAAGGTCCTCATCACTGGTAAACCGCCTACCTTTTAGCTTATTTTTCACATGCAGGAACAGTGCAAAGTCGCAGGGAGCAAGATCTGGACTGTAGGGAGAGTGCTCGAGAAGTTTCAATCCTGTCATCAAATATTCGCTGCAGGTTTTGGCGCGGTGAGCTGGAGCATTATCGTGATGGAGGAAGCAGGTGTCCATTCTTGACTTTGGCTGCAGTTTCTTCATACATCCAATAACTTTAGGCAGGCATTGTTCAGTATACCACTTAGCTGTGACTGTCTTCTGTGAGTCCAAAACGACGCGTTCCACAATTCCATTCGATTTGAAAAATACAGCTATCATTTTCTTCTTTACACATCGGGATTTTCTGACAACTACGGGCGTGTCCTCATCATCAAAGACCCAAAGTTTGTTTTGAGCTTTGGTCGGCACATCGTAATAATACTGCCAAGTCTCGTCACCTGTCACGATGTTGTTCACATACTGAGATTGTCCCTTATTAAGTAAAAAATAGAATTTGTTTAGTATTTTGGCATGACTACTACTTTAATGCACAATTATTTTGTTTGTCCTAGAGTATAAAGTTTCATTTTCTCTTTGGTGTTAAGAAAGCTATTTATTTATTGTTATAGATATGTACGAGTAGCATGTTGGAATAAAGAGTTCAATAAACTTGAATTTAATTTATTTAACATATAAATTGATATTTCAGCAAATTTAAGACTACTGCTCTTTTCGTGCACATGACTGTACAATACGTCTTAGGAAATACAGGAAAACGTAATGTGTAAATGATATATTATGCAATCATATATGCGCGTGTTCATTTATATATGAGAATATCCGTGGTCTGACTGACTGTGGTTTTGCGATTCTTAGTAATTAATTTATATTAATTTCGAATATTCTAGTGAAAATTGTTGGAGGGAAAATTACAGAGAATTACTGAGAACCGTCGATTTTGACAGAAACTGAAAAAGATACAAAAATATGGTTCGAATAAGAATAATTCTGTTGTTGATGAGATCCTGCTTCTGTAAATAATCGTATCATAATGATACAGCGAATATTCTGAAAAAAAGAACAATACTTTCATCTCACGAACAGACACTGAGCTACATAAGAGAAAGTTGTTCGTGTTTATCCTGCTAAGAACTAGTCTTCTACAATGCGTAAACGACTAAGCACTAAAAACAACTATGTTTGTAATGAAACCTGAACGAAAATATAATTTACTGGAACAATATGAAAATTACCCAAATGATTCCCGAAAACAAAATATTTTCGATCTAGAAAAAGCACACTATGGTAATATTTTTTATTAAAAATGTATAAAAGAATATTTTATATTAATCTAGTCTGATTAACTTGTTCTCTGATAATGGTCAGAAGATAAATTTTATTAGCACAATTCTTTTATTGGTAAAGAACAAAGGCTTTTTAAAAGTATTTTTGTTTTTCTAACCTTGTAAACCATTAACATTTTTGTTAGATATCGAATTGTAAAGCAACATTTTGTTTATTACAAGTATTACTAATTTCTTTTAAGCTTCAACCTTTTTAATAGTTCCAAATTGTCATCTGTTAGTTGTAATTTACTTGCATTTTGCCGTAAGTGATTGAATGCGCCAGGATTATTCTTAAATATTTCTGCATACACCTTATTACGTTTTTGCTAGCTTAACGAATAAATTTGATCCATATTAACATTACTATAGCGAAGAGTCTGTATAAAATATCAATTACCTAGTGTAAAATACGTTATATTGAATAATTTGTTTCTTTTGTCAATGTATTCAACGTTTTTCACTTCATTGTGTTTGTGTAATACCCACCTTCGTTATTGTATAATCCTTACATTATATCTATTGTTATGCCTATTATTTATGTTTTCTTTCGTTCCTCTGTATATATCATTCATTTTTATTAGATAACATTGAATTAATTATTTGTTTATGGAAAATTAATACCGTGTATATTAAACGCTTTCGTGAGATCCCATTGTTTCCTGTTTTATTACTACTATAAATGCATTTTTATTCAGAGCATTTCCATAAATATTTGTGTTGTTTACATCTGTGTACATGTCATTCCTTATCGCATTTCTATAGTTATTCTAATTTATCAATCTAGAACTTTTGCTTTATTTGAATTTATTTCTTTATGGCAGTTGTTAAAACTAATAATTTTTCTCTTCCATCCACATGTTATCGTTGTTGTTTTGAGGTTTATGTGTCGATGTTGGGAACGTACACGAGTACGTTCCCTTGTTAAGATACATTCGTGAAGTGTTTGTCTGGCTATTGTTTCGTTTGAGTTGTTTATAAGTTGAAATTACATGACTCTAGGCGATTTTCATTTTTGTACTTTTCATTATATATTGAACTGTAAGGCGACTTTTGTTTACTATATGTATTACTTATTTGTCAAATAATTAATTGACCCATTTCAGATGTTGTTTCATAGCATTTACGATTCATTTTGTTGTAAGTCACTTAATCGCCATCAGGACTATTTTTAGATATTTCTGGACGTGTATACAAATGTGAAATGCATTTGGTGTATATTCTATTTGTTTAAATAATTCATTAGTAAGTATTACTATGTTATAAAATTGATCTAGTATACTTAATTATCTTTAATTTGCAATAATGTTAAATAAATATCTATTCAATAGAGTTTTTAAGTGCTTTTATTAACAATACTGGTAGATTATGATTATGATCAACAGTACAAATCATTAGAAAATATAGAAATGCATGAAATCCATGCTTCAATTATTAAATTAAACTAGAAACTTTCCCCACGTATGTTTTATATATGTATATATACATATAATAGAACATTCTCAAATTAAAGGAATATTACGAGGGGAAGTAGAGAATAAATCTACACAGTCATAATAGAACAAATAATTATGCTTTACTTGATAATGTTAAATAGTCATCACATTTTTCTATTTACATTAGCGCCGTAAAGTTTGGAAGCAGTAAAAAATTTCATCATAAAGTAAAAACAATAAAGATATCGTAAAATCACCAAGATATATTTTAAACTAAAGCATTTCTACACAAAATTCACCAATATTTTTTTTAAATTTGAAATTTAAGAAATTTTTACGTTTAAATCGTTTTATTGCTATATTATGCTAGAAATAAATACGATATTTAAACGGTCAAACAGTTCAGCATTGGTTATGCAATTATTACATTACAGAATACAACAATTTTATCCGTGGTCTTGGCTTCTAAATTAGTGCATGTGTTCCATTTTTTTGATCAAATTTAATTAATTGCTAGGTAAAAATGCCAAGGAGTAAGGAACTAACTTTAAAACAGCGTTCCACATTTTGCGGAACTTGCTCTTGTACTGCTTTTGTACTTCATCAGCTCTTACTTCCTCTGATTGTACTCTAGTTACAAGTTACGATCAACACAACAGAATGGATTGAGTGAATTTGCGTGTCTTCTAATTTTATGTGATGGATACAGATTACATATTTACATATAAATGTGTTTGGTATTAGAGGTGAAGTCGACGAAGAACATGATTATCTGCTTCCTCTTTGATTAAATGAACCAAATCAGTAACTGGATTATCGTTCATTATTTTATTAATTTAAATCGAATTAAATATGATTCATGAATGCGTTAATTGATACAAATTAGGACGCACAGGTATATAATTTATTAGTTTTCGGATAACTGACGATATTTAGATCTAGACATTCGCATCTTGATAATATACGGACGCCATTTTATGATTAGATATAAAAATAATAGCTAATTTACAAACTATTACACACTCAAGTTGAAATAATAGAACCATTGTACAATTTACTCATTAAAATTCTCATTCTGTCTATAGTTTTCGAACTGAATATTCAACTAGCCCTTACAAGCCTTTACGGTTATCACAAATCTAAAACTATTTTTTCATACTAATATGATTATCCATTATTATTTCGTTAAGAATTTCCCTTCTGAATTTATTGATTCTACATATCCAGCATATGTCGGAAATTGATTTTGGGTGCTTGGCTGCCAAGTTGTTAACAAATTGTTTGATTAAGTTTTTAGATTAAAATTCCCAAATAACCGATAAGTTTTAAAATCCACAAGCGCCACCTTTTGAACGACCTCCATGTGATACCAAATTACAATAAACGCAGCTCAACTAATTGAAATTGAAAAATCCGACAAACAAAAGTGATGCACTGAATATAATTCTAAAGAAACTGTGAAGAAACGTGATAAGCAAATATACATGAAAAACACTGCAAACACGACGAAACCAGATAGAAGATTCTTCAAATAAAAACTATTTTGTTCAACTAGAAGAAATTTTTTAGCACCATCTCTACTAAAGGGATTCTAAAGGTGGCACAAATTGAACTCAGAGTTCAATGTTCATGTTCTGAATAAATAACAAAATATTAGATAAATTAGAACTTTATTGCTATCAATTCTCCGAGAGAAAGAATATTCAGAAAGCGCAATAGCTGATAGATTGTGAATTTCATCGAAAAGTGTTCATTATACTTCGGCAAGGAGAAGAGAAATGCAGTTAGGGACAGAAAGTGCAATGGATGGTCACGGGCAATAATTGCGGTCGAAGACAGATTCACAATTACAACAGCAAAGCAAGACGGAAGACTTACAGCACCAGCAGCAGGAGTTATTATAACTGAATAGATGCCAGCGGAGACTACGATAACAGCAGTTAGCTATAATAATATTACATATGCCTGCTGACCAAACACGCCCAGATTTGCGTCACAAAGAAGTCCTCCTCTTTCTTCTTCATGACAATACACGAGTTCATAAGACAGCCAAAGCCTCTGCAAATATAGCTTCTTTAAGGTGGACTTCTCTCCATATAGTTTGGATTTAGCTTCGTCCGATTTCTTTTTATTTAGAAATTTGAAAAAGCACTTCAGAGCACGTCATTTTACAGATGGTAACCAACTGAAGACTAGAAATTATTGTGTTAATGGAATAAAATCATTGCCGGACAGGTGACGCAAGTGTGCTGTAATTAAGGGAGATTACTTTTAAAAGTAAAAATTGTGATTCCTTTGTTTCATTGTTAAATGGACAATTTCTAGTTTACAAAATCGCAAGGAAATGAAGACCATTTTAATAAGGTCCGGTGAAAATATACCAAAGGGAACAAACAGATTGCACTAAAGCGAGACGAAATACATCACGTTGGTATATATAACGGGTCTTGCAATAAGAGTTTCCATTTTGATATGTAAAAAAAAGCGAGTATTTCTAAGCAAAATCATCAGAAGTTTATTTAATTGTAAAGAGGAGGGTATGCTATTAATAATGGAAAACAATATCAGTCAAATGACCGCCATGGCTACGCTTGCAGAACCATATTCTTATCATGAAATTTTCCATCACCAAATCGCATTTGCGGCTCTATGTCCTGGATAACTTCCCCAATTCCATCTTTGAGATCTTGAATCGATTGTGGGCATTGGCATAGACCTTATCTTTCACGTAGCCCCCCAAAAAAATCTAAATGTGTTAAATCACAAGATCTCGGTGGCCAATTATGATCGCCTCTTCGAGAAATCACACGGTCAGGAAATTTGTCACGCAAAAGAGCGATTGTATCATTACTTGTGTTGCAAATCAATATCTTCCAATTCCGGCCATACAAAATATTAATCATCGTTTGATAGCGCAATCCATTCACCGTAACAGTTGCTCTAGCCTCATTTTCGAAAAAGTAAGGTCCAATGAGCGTATGTATATCGTTCCATTTTTATTAATGGCGTTGTTTTTATTTGTCATCTGTCAAGTAGTTACAGGTTGAGACATGAAAACTGTTAAAATGGCGGGCTATTGAAAACAAAAAAACAGTGAACAGCACTGTAGTGACATCTCAAGGAGCAACCAGAGATATGGCCGAACGATTTGTGTATGGCGTTTCCAACTTTTAAGTTTTATTAAATAAAGAACAACTCCATTGTCGAAGAGATCTTGATTAATACACGTTTCGCTTATTCAAGTGCCCATCAATCAATCTCAATTAAGGCATCTGTCGTGTTTTAGGACTTGTCCTGTTACGCACAGTAGTAGCATAGGTATTACTTTTACGGATTAAGTTCGCTCACTGTCTTTTCCATTGTTCGGATGGTTTTATTCCTATTTGAAAGATGGAAGTATAATATTTCTTCACTACCTTGATCACCGTGCGTGAAAGGAATAATGTATCGATGAATTCCGAGATTGTCTGATATGAGTTCTTGGATAGGTGAAACGCGCCACAATCAAGATATCGTACACAATAGAGTTGTTTTTTTATTGAACTGTTAAGGTATCTGCCGTGTTTCATTTTACGAGATAAGTTTGCTCACCGTATTTTCCATCGTTTGAATATTTTCATTTCTATTCGAAAGTGTAGTTCCTGTTCACTACGAGTATATTAAGTTCTGTATTCAAAATGGTAAATATACCAAAATCGCAGGCATAAATTTTCGAGTGGCATCGGTGATTTAGAAAAAGTAGAAATAATGTGAATGATTAACATTATTTCTACCTTCACATTCAGACCGGTGATTGAAGAAAATCTTGAAAAATTGCACGAGTTCGTAAAAATTTACAATAAGATTCAGTGAAAGTGATGGAAATGGAACTTGAGATACCCAAACAATAATTTATTGCATTTTAACCCAAAAACTTTATCTTCGAAATCTAAATTTAGAGTTTGTTCTACATCTGTTGACGGGATGACCAAAAATTGTACCGAACTGAGCATAACACAGACATAATTAGAGAAAGTCGATGGGATTAAAACTTCTTAACAACGATCACAGATTGACGTTGAGGTGTGGTATTTTCTATATGATTAAGAAACAAAGCGTCAGTGTGGTAAAACGCCTTCATCTGGTGAAGGAAATCCAAAAAGAAACTTTTGTTTGGAGAAATAAAAAATCAGAACATCATTCATTACTTTTTACGATTTAAAGATTTTCCACAAAAATTCATATACCACAATACCACAATTAACACTAAGTATTTTCTTGGTCTATTGAAACGTTCGGTAGAGCGTCTTTGATTCTGTTCGTCCTGAATACTGAAAACCAGGCAATTAGTTATTGCACGATAATACATCTCATCATTTACCAAAGTACGTATGTACGACCGTATATATGTATAACAAATAATCGATTGAGCAGAGCCATCGGCTTTGTATGAGTCACCGTAAATATTCGCTATGTCCTTATTACTAACCTGGTGTGCTGACAAATGTGACCTCTCTAATTATCACTGATTTTTTAATAAAAAATTAAAACTTTTTGCTTGATTATCACTCATTTTGCATAATTTCAGGACACTCAGCAATAGGTAATCTCAATTAAATTTTTTATGTCCTAATTAAATAAATCGTTTGACGCACTTTTTCAATGTATAAATCGTTGCGTTTCTGCTGAAAATGTATATTTCGAGTAAATAAAGTGATTTACATCAAAACTTCGTAACTATTTTCGTTTTTTAAACCAATTTGGATATTTTTGAGATAAAAGAGACAGATTAATTTAAACTAGTGTATTTGTATTTCCCAAAAATGTTTATGTGTGCTATTAATGACAATAAAACTTGTTTATCATCTATTGTAGTACTTGAAATCTATCAGTTTATTTCAGTGTATTAAATAAATTAAACTTCGTGAACAAGTTTTTAATTTTTTAAGTGGCAATACTTATGTATCTTTAAGTACTAATATTACTTATTAAAAAAACAAATTAAAAGAAGATTCCACCCTCTCAGTGTGTTGGTTAATTTTCAAAGAATTACATAGAAATTCCGAATAAAATAATTTGATACTAATATATAAGGGAAGGAACGTTATGTATGATAATTCCTACAAGAACCTTCTTGACCTTGTCTTTAGGAGAGTCACTTGAGTCACTGGAATTTTGGACGAAATAACAAAGTACTGCTTCTTGTAAACTGGTTCTTCTCCTGATAATATGCATCACATTAAGAACTTGTTTTAGTGGAAGTTTCGTGTAAGGAGAATGTTTGCGAAATATAGGAACTTTTTCATGTTCAAGTATTAATCAACGTTCTATATAGTAACCTTTTTGCCTACTTATAGTGTATTTTCAAAGCATGTAATAATATTGGGATCGTTTGAAACAGGTGCAAAAATAACGCGTGTTATGTATTTAAAAGAAATAATTCAGTTTCAATACTTAAGTAGTTATTCAAAGACGCTACGTATGTATTGTAATTGAATGACATTCTAAGGGCGCTAAAACTATTCCTGGAATTTGTTTCAGAAGAATTTTAATAATAATAAATACTTAATATAAATTGTTACACATTTTTTGAACAATCGAGAAGCTGTAGTAATGTTTATGATAAAATTAGTCGCAAACGGGATTAACATTTCTTTCGAACTTTATAAAAGCATATTTTTTGTGTATCCACTGACTTGTCTTCTGGACCACATCTGACTCGTAAATTGAGAATTTTTAGGTACCGTGTGATCAATTGAATTTATATTTGGATAGCCTGTCAGTATTTCAACTGAGTTGAAAACATAGGATTAAATAACAAATTTTATTTTTGTAACTGCCATACCAATAACATAATCGTGAAATCAAGAAAATACTACGTGTAAGTATGTATTTTGTAACGTAATTAATTAAAGATTTATAAGAATTTCCTAATTTTGCCGTCAATTAGACAACCTTAATGCAGCAGATCCATCAGTGCGTCACAAATTTCCCAGGAAACAGAACTGTTACTCGAAAACCTGTTAGAAAATGGTACAAGGAGAATGTTAAAGTAAAAATATTGCTTAATCACTAAGGTTGATATATAACCCCTTTCCACATTAACTTTTGTAATTCTGTATACGCATTTCGACAACCAAGTTATCATCATCAGCAGATAACCGCAAACTGTTGCACCTGGTAAACCACGGCGGTTTGTTTTCGTACAGATACTTTTTCGCCGTGGTTTACCAGGTGCGACACTTTGCGGTTATCTGCTGATGATGACAACTTGGTTGTCGAAATGCGTATACAGAATTACAAAAGTTAATGTGGAAACGGGTTATATATCAACCTTAGTGATTAAGTTAATCAACCGCAGGCTCCATCAAATTCAACTTCAAAAATATTGCTGTCTCCGAAAAAGTTTATTCATATTATTAACAACACTGTGATATTAAAAATAAAATAAAAATTGTCCACGTAGGGTGAGCCAAATTATTGACAGTTACTATATATGTTAAAAGAATTGCTCGACGTTCTGCAGCCAAATTATTAACAAATTCCACACTATGGACGACCAAATTATTAACAAGCGCTATGATGTGAGTAAAATAAGTGAGGTTGATTTAGTTCAAGATTAGTTATAGCAATACAATAATAGAGAAAAAGTCAGTACTTCAAAAGCTAATTTGAAATGTGGATCAAAAGTTCAAGACATGTGGAAAGCTGAAAAGAAAAGTATTAATTAAACGAAAAGACATGATTGTCTTAAAATTTTATTTACCAAATTTTAAAAAATTGTTAAAGCTTTGAATAAGTTCGATAAAAAAAATGTCATTAATTGCAAAGTCTGTAATAAAGTAATTAAGTTGCATATGCATAATATGTAGACCCACTATCATCAAAAGTTTATTTTAATCTGGAAAAATCACAATAGTGTTAACGAAAGATTTGGTTAAGATTCATGTTTCTCTGCTTTGCATAATATGTTTAATTGCTGTTACTAAAGAGCCGTAAACAAATACATTACACACATTAACATCACTTTTCATGACTCATTGTCAGTTGCAAACGCTAGCAAAACAAATTGAAATACATCCTACCGAATTGTAATCGAAATTATAAAATTAACGTGTCCTATGTTGGCGTATTATTATCAGTTGATTGTTTTTGTAGCCTTCCAATCACTTTTGCTTGATTGTTTTTCTGCTTCTCTAATATAATTTCTTCTAATCAGTTAAAAAAACCTTGAACAACATTCTCTAGTTAGCAACAGTCACAACAATTCACTGAGTTATCGTTACTTTCTCAAGTATGAAATAATCTCTTTAGGATCCTGTAATTGCACGTTGCTTATTTATCAACGGGTTCGAAAACAAAAATAAACTGGTTGAGAATACATTTACCTTTCATATTTGACCTTGTACTTTAACGTCTCTTTTGGCTTTCACGGATTAATTTTACTTAATATTATCAAGTTTCTTAAACGATAATAAAATATATATTTTAATAATTATTAATAATAATAATAATTATTTTTATTGTCCAACAGATAAATCCCTTTACAGGATAACACTAATAATAAAGGGTATAGTGTGGCAGCAAATCACATCATACTGAAATATACGATACCAAAAAAATCCACACCCAATGAATTAATACACATATCCACACCAGCATGTATGAGGGTAGTTTGACAAGTAGTGAGAATGGAAAAGAAAAACGAATTTTATAAATACAAAATAATTTTTATTTTTCAATATAATCTCCTGAAAGAGCAATACATTTATTCCAACGGTGCTCCAATGCCCTTATGCCATCTCTAAAATGCGATTCCGGAAGGCTTGCAAAATACTGATTTACGAAGATGATGAGCTCGTCGTTAGATGAAAATTTCTTTCCGCCTAGTGCCGTTTTCAATTTTGGAAAAAGGTGAAAGTCGAAAGGGACTAGATCCGGCGAATAAGGCGCATGCGGTACTAATAACTCGTGGATTTTGGACATCGCAACTGTGCTGGTATGCGAGAGAGCGTTGTCTTGGTGAAACAGAATCTTTTTCTTTGCCATTCCTGGCCGTTTAGCACGAATGTCAACATTTAATTTTTGTAGAAGTTCTGCATAATATTCTCCGTTTATTGTGGCACCTTTCTGAAGGTAATCAATGAGCAAAATACCCTTTGAATCCCAAAAAATTGATACCATAACCTTGTTTGCCGATAAAATGGTTTTCACTTTCTTTGGAGGTGCAGAACCACGTTCTAACCATTGTTTCGACTGTTGTTTAGTTTCGGGTGTACTGTAGTGTATCCAAGTTTCATCGCAAGTAACAAATCGCCTATAAAAATCAACCGGATTCCGCTTATAAAGGTCCAAACACTCATTGGAAATACGCAAACGAGTGAACTTTTAATCAATCGTAAGCAATCGCGGCACCCATCTTGCCGAAAGCTTGGAAAGGCCCAATTCTTTCGTTAAAATGTGGTGTACGCGTTCTGTTGAAATGTTTACCATGTCTGCTATATCTCTCACTTTGAGTCGTCGATCTTGCGTAATAATATTATGGATTTTTATAATTATTTCCTTAGAAGTCACGATTTTGGGTGCTCCAGAGCGCGCTTTAACAACACAGCTTGTTCTACCACGTTTACATTCATTTACCCATCTACTTATTGTGGCGGATGATGGAGCAGATTCACTTAATGTTTCCCGCAACTCATCTTTTATTTCGGTAGCTTTCATACCCTTAATTACGAAGTATTTAATCACCGCACGATACTCTGCTTTTTCCATTTTAACAAAACGACGTGTTGCTTCTTTTTCAATCAGCTGTCAAAAATAAACTAATAAACCGATTTATCTAAATATCGGAATGTAAACATATAAATAGGCAACTTACTAAATTACAGTACATTTGTTTTACGAATTAGAGCGCCACATATGTGTCATTCTCACTACTTGTCAAACTATCCTCGTACATGAACGTACATATACCATTTAAATTATTAAGTAATTGTAAGTAATTCTTTAATTAGAATTACAATCAACATATGTAATAGGAAAAGGTATAGCAATGTATAAGGGCTAACTATCTACACTCCGCGCAACATGAATAGGACCAACTGCATATATGACATTTGTAGTTGGTATAAACATGGTAGCGCGCTGGAATTGTTATTTTCGAAAATAAGAGGGTTGATAAAAAGATGTATGTAGGTACCAAATATAATTTTTGTAAAAGTCAGTGCAAATGTACGTTACTAATGACAATAAGTAGAGTAATTAAACGCCACTTGAATACGACCAATCTACAAAATAAAAGATTCGTTTGCAATAACAAAATACTTTATTGTTCAATAATGAGTACTTTTGCCATTATTTCTTATAACCTCAAATAGTCGGGATGGAATGCAATTATACAGGGTTCTCAAGTAGTCAACGGGAAGTTCCGCCCAACTTCGTTTCAGCGCCTGCTCCAGTTCGTCAGCGCAACTGAATTGGGTAGCATTGGAGTACAATTTACGCGACAACCATCCCCAAACATTTTCTATGATGTTCAGGTCGGGGGAGAGCGATGACCAATCGAGAACCTCCATGCCTTGTTCTTGAAACCAGCGTCGAACAATGCGCGCGGTGTGAATACTGGCATTATCCTGTTGGAAAATAAATGGCCTACCTGCCATAACGTTGGAAAATTTGTCTTTCACCTGTTGCAGCAGCTGGACGTACTTTTCCGAATTCTGTCTGCCCTGCACTATTACTAAATCAACAGGTCCGTTATAGGAAACAGCTCCCCATACCATGACTGAACCAACATCGGCTCGCCTTCGTGACTGAATCACTTCATCTTTACGTAAATCGTGGAAATAATAAGAAAATCCATCCGGGCCATCTAAATTAAACTTCTTCTCGTCACTGAAAATAACAGTTTGCCATTCTCTTGTCCACCCCATTTTTGCTTGAGCAAACTGAAGACGTGCAGTGCGCTGAAATTCCCTTAAAGGAGGCCGTCGTTTAATTTTCAAACGTTTTAAATGCGGACAGGTCTTCAGTAACTTCTGTACAGTTCTTACCGATGCATTCGTTCCAACGTTATTCGCGATTTGTCTTGCCGTTAATGCCGAATTCGATGCTTCGCGTAATATGGCTCGACGTTCTCTCTTAGTTGTAACGGATGTTGTTCGCCCTTTAAAACGTTTTCCATAATTCTCGGGATCCCTAATAAAATTGTTCACAACCTGGTGTGATCGACTTATTTTCCTTGCAGTAGCCCTTGAGGAATACCCTTCTTGATGGAACGCTTTAATTTTTCCAATTTCTTCCATACTTAAGCACTTCTGTCGTCCCATCGTTGCACAATACCCTTAATTACAGATGTTTGTTTATCCGGATACACGTGGTAACTCGACACTCATCCGGTAGCTTACTATTAAATACTGGTCGTATCCAACCGGCGCGGTGCATTTTATATGTATATGGTACTTACGTCACCCAATGCATAACGTTAGGCACTATTGCGCAATAATGCGTATTATTTGCCATATCATACCATTACAAACTTGCATTGTATTTTTAGTAAATGAATTGTTTTTCAAACCACCGAAAGCTTGCAACAAGTCGGGTGGTCCTATTCATGTTGCGCGGATGTATGTAAATATGATGAAAAAGATCATTAGCGTTTCTCGACAAATGAGTCAGTGGCACAGTACCTAGTAGAACTAATATCCTCGTTCCAAGTCTGTTAGCCCAGAAGGTATTTCTGGAGCGCGTGGTATATGTCGGCACTAGAATCCACCTCTGACAGGAAACATGAAGAATCAGTCCGATTTTGAACAAGCTTTTGTAGAAACTCAGCACTTGCTAAATCTCTCCGAAATGTTAAACTCAGAAAATTATATTCCAATGGTAATTCATAGTCCGCCCCACGAGGCAAATACATAAATACCACTGGTTCTATAAATACTTCAAGAATCTCTTCTGAATCCTCTCCATGTCAAGATGTTGGTAAATATAGCGTGGATACCAAGTAATAGACACATATTCTAGACTTGTTGTTGTCACATTGGAAAACTTTTACAAAATCTTTTGAGAAGGCACATACTGTATTAATATGGTTAGTAAACTGAAGATGCTAATCAAATACAATTCCTAAATCTCTAAAGTTAGTATGTCTTCATATAGGCACTAGATCTAGAAAGTAGTGATACAAGACTGGATTGCTGATTCTTCAGTAGATTACCATTGCACATTTTTTAATACTCAGCTTAACCATATTTTCATTACGCCAGTTTGAACAGCATATATTTGCAACACATGGCCGTTTGACACATCGGTGATCGTCAAAAAAATTTTGTGATAATCCGCATAAGCCATACCACTGAAATCAAGTAAAAGTAACAGATCCTTAGTATATATACGTTAAATAATAAAGGTCTCAGGTTGAATCCTTGCGGGACTCCTGAAGTGACCGTGAAGGCATAATTGCTGATATTTGTTAAAATATTAGGTTAATAGGACTCTATTTTTTTGAAGAAAATGGTCAAACTATAATTCGTTGAGTTACCACCGAGCGCTACGTTCGAATGCAGCAGATATTCTTCTTTCCACAAATTCGAAACGAAATTAGACATTATTGGTTTGCGCACGTCAAGTCATGCACGGGAAGAATAAGCATAGGTATTTTAGAACAGTTCTTTCCAAACTACTGATTATGCGAGCACCATGCTTGATATGTGCATATATATCAAGGACTTTAGCATTTTTCGTTACAGTAATTAAGGTATTTTTCAATATGATCCCTTCGAACTTCAAATTGCTCGATTTTGTCCTATATTTTTTTTTGTTAAGTATCAAGTTACTAAATAAAAACCAATTTTAATAAAAACTTATTTGGCTTCTATTTCCGACATTACATTAAGAAGCTTATTTTATCAACATATGTCACGATTAGCCACTTAAGCTGGTGATATCGTTGATGTACATCATAAACAAGAGAATGAGGAGAAGAAATGTACATTGCGTGAAGTTTCAGTGGAATTTATTGCATCATTTCTTTCATCATGAACAACTAAATGTATTTAAATTGTAAGGATCCGTGCTGAATATGGAAGCACATGCTAACACTCAGAGACACTCAAAAACGAATTCTTATGTCATTAAACATCGCAACGCTAATAAACTTATAGTTTTTTGAATTTAAACAGTGT